>PVJC01024774.1:0-25269 GCA_004026665.1 Murina feae | reverse complement strand
AGATCAACATAGAGGGGGTGCCTGCTCCAAGCCTTGATGGTGTGCCTGGGGGCAGGTCCCCAGCAGGTAGACACACACAGGAGGAGTGCTCCAAGCCTCAGATGCGGCTGGGGGTAGGTCCCCAGTGGCCACACACACACACACACACACACACAGAAGGTGCCTGGCAGACTGGGGCCATCATAGGACATCCACTGAGGGGTCCCAGACTGTGAGAGGGCACAGGCCGGGCTGAGGGACTCCCTCCACCCCGAGTGCACAAATTTTTGAGCACCGGGCCCCTAGTATATATATATTTGATCTCAGAGAGGAAGGGTGAGGGAGGGAGAGATAGAAATGTCAATGATGAGAGAAAATAATTTGTTGCCTCCTGCATGCCTCTTTACTGGGGGTTGAGCCCACAACCTGAGCATGTGCCCTGACCAGGAATCGAATCATAACCTTCTGGTTCATAGGTTGACACTCAACCACTGAGCCACACTGGCTGGGCTACATTCCTTATTCTTGTTTTATCCCTCCCTATTACCCACATCTGCTAGTAGATGGGGGGGGGGGGAGGAAGGAGTGTATCCTCTGCTGTCTAGAGTAAGCCCTAGAACCTGTGGGCTTTTAGCTTTTTCTTCCTTTTTTTTCTTTCCTTTTTGAAGTAAGTTGCATGGTGATTGGTTGCAGCGAGTCAATAAATGTTGGGCCTCTGTGTCTTTCTTACCTTTCACCCTTGGTCAGCAAACAAGGGGAAAGCAATCAGAGGTCCCTGTGGCTCTGTCTCTGTCCAATCATGACAGTTACCAAAACCAGTGCACTCCTAAGGATGGAGCCAACTGTCCTTCCAGAAAGTTTCAAGGGAAACTTGGACAGTTTTTGCCACTGTTTGTGGTCCCTAGCATCATGCTGACACTTCCAGTAAAAATCTTACCATTCATGTCAGCATTTCTGTGGGATAATTTATACTTCTTTCTGGCTACTCTGTGTGCCCCTGTGCATCCTGTCCATTTTTGGAGACCATCATTTTACTGGTGGAGTTTGGGCCATCTGTCACCATCTTCAAGATTCAGCACCTTTATGGAGCCCAGCACCCAGCCTAGGAATTGGGGGACGTGGGAAAAGACAACATTAATTCACCTCAATGTGTGTGGTCCCAGACAAGGAAGTCTCTTGGCTCTGCTCTTTTCTAAAATTTAGTTTTTTATTTTTCTTAAACTGCTCCATGAATGTGGTTTCAAGGATCAAATAGTTCTACAAGGCTTAATAAAACAAACCAGAAAGCTGTGTTCGATTCCTCCTCCTTTTCCCAAGTTTGCAGAGACAACCACTTAAAACATTTTAGCCCCTTCTCTTGGATATAGTTGTCTCTGCCTCTAAACACTGCTGTTTGGTTTGTCAGTGTTAGGTTTTACTTACCTGATATCTGCTATAGGATATGAATGTAGTGATCTTTCCCACTCCTTCTAAATCCCCACATGCAGTTGTTCCCTTTCCTGTCCTCCCATAGATTCTTTCTAATTATGGTGAGGTAAATACTTTGTTTACATTATTTAAAATATGTAAATGGTGCCCTGGTTGGGTGGCTCAGTTGGTGGAAGCATCATCCTTACACCAAAAGATTGCAGGTTTAATTCCAAGTCAGGCCACATACCTAGGTCACAGGTTCTATTCCCCAGTCAGCGTGTGTATGGGAGGCAACCAATGAATGCTTCTCCTCTCTCTCTCTCTCTCTCTCTCTCTCTCTCATCAATAAAAACATATCCTCGGATGAATATTAAAAGTATATAAATGTTATTTATGGGTAAACCATGCAGTGTACCAGGATTGTGTTTCCTTTTGGGCACAGATTTTTGTTTTCACTGAAGTTAGTAGTTGCCTTTTACATTTGTTTCCTTTGCTGGGCATTTCACTAAGCAATTCTCAGCGTCTCTGCTTGCCCAAATGTTTTCTGACACAGAAAGGGGCCTCTGAATTTTATCTTCTTGAAGCCCATTTAGAACTTTCTGTGTTTTGAGACAGCCATCCTTCTGTCTCTCTTGTACCATTATCCTGATCCTCCAGGTTTCTGCTAGTAGATCCCTTCTCCACTGTACTCCTTGACTCTCTTTCTTGTTTTATCCTCTTCTTTGCATGGAGTTCATTCTCAAGACATTCTTGAAGAAGAGTACATAGGACTTAAATGAATGTTGTTGAGATATTTTGTGTCTGAAAACATCTGCCTTGGTCATTCACTCCGAATTTAGACTTACATAGAGTACAGAATGCTAGCAAAGAGTTTATGTTCTCAGAATCTCATAAATATTCCTTCTTGCCTCTCTTGGGAAAGCTGTGTGGCCCAAAGTCACTTTAAGTCTCGATACTTTGCAGAGAAAGTGCTTTCCATCCTCTTACAAAATCTGTAGGATCCGCTTTCCCTTTTTTCTTGACTTGGGTGGTTTGAGTCTTAAAAAAAAAAAAAAAGAATCTTTTTGCTAAGTGTCAATTAAGTGGCCCTTTTACTCTGGAAACTCATGTCCTTCCTTTGTGGAAAAATGTCTTAAACCATTTACTTGGTATTTTTATTTTCTGTATTTTCTCTTTCTGGAGCTGCTGCCCTTTAGATGTTGTCTCTCTGGGACTCAGAGTCAAGTTTCTGGTTCATCTTTCTCATTCTCATCTCCTTTCCCTTTCTTTCTCTAGATCCTGGGAAATTGTCTCATCTGGACCATTAAATGCTTTGGTGGAAGGTCTTGGTAATAACTGTTACTGGTATCATCATTTTCATTTCCAAGAGCTTTTTATGTTTCTGATATTTTTAAACTTATTTAGATTCATGGGTATAATATCTTATCGTGACAAGAACAATGTTTTGTGTAGCCTCTTTATTTTGGATCCTAGTTTTCACGCAAACAGCTTCCCTAAGACGTTGAGCAATACGTGGGAGTCTCATATTTAAGTGTGACGCTCTCAAAGGCTGGGTAGAAGCCTAAGCATGTGTCTCAGGTTCCACAACTGTGGGCTTCACCGGAGAAAGTACTGCTTTGTCTATTTCATTGGGAAACCAGTGTCACATGTAGATTTTTATTCCTTGGGGCGTGACAGGTTGGTTTCCCTGGAGGAAGACATTGCAATAACATTGGGGTGAAAGATGTGTACCCAGGACCCACCCTGTGACAGGGAAGAGGATGGGGCAAAAGGAAGAAGTCAAACTTGGACATGGGTACCCTGACCAGGCACTCTGGAGAGAAAGTTGCCCCATCAGTGTCCCATATTGGGTTGAAATGGCCACCTCTATGACCCCATCTCCATTAGTCATTGGATGCGGGCTGTCCCAGGAAGGTCATGACCTTGGGCCAGGGGACTCGCTGCAGCTGAGCCAGACACCTGAAAGAGTTGATAGGACTTCCCCCAGCTGTATAGTCAGTCTTTCCTTGAAGGGGGATCTGGGCTTACCACCAGGCCAGTCAGCTTCTCTGAAAAGACTCCTTCCATCTCCTCTCTCTCTGCAGGATAGAAGCTGGTCCGGAGAGTGGAATAGGGAGTGAGTGGCAAGAGGGGGTCTCAAATCAGTCAGTAAGCTTTCTCATCATGTGTATCATATTTTGCAGCATAGACGCTTCATCTTAATCAATATCTGGTATCCCACAAGCCAAACATCTTTTGCTTTATTCCTTCTAAAGAGTAAACTTTCAGGCTTTTGCTGCAGTGAAAAAGGGACTGATTGGGTTGTGATTCAGAGAGAAAGAAATGTGGGGTTTCACTGCTTCTTAAATCAAACATTCTCTGACACTAAATACAAGGGGAAATCAATGTGTCCCCATGACATTTTATTTTTTTAAATCCTAGAGAAACAGAACAAATAGCAAACCCTCCTGTTGTCAGCCACCAGTCTTCCAGATTTCAGAGGTGCATAGTAGCTCCGATGTGTGGCTCAAAGCTGCTCAGAAAACTGGCTTTGCTACTGCAAGCTTCGGATTAGCACTCTGCAGTCAGTGTCATATCAATCATCCATCTGCTTTGCAGCCTCTGAGATTTGCTGCTATTGTGTCCTATCCTGTTCTCTTTGTCCTTGAGAGTTTATACCTAAAAGAATCCCTTTACTCTCTTCTGACTGCGTGGAGGTAGTTGAAGAGCTAAATGAATGTATGTTGCTGTATTTCACAAGATTTTTTGTTTAAAAAAACACACAGTATGTAATTTTCCCCCCAACAAATTGTGGAGACTCCCCAGCACACAGTAGAGAAGCATGGAATTGTAAAACCAGTGAGGGTTTGTAGAGCTGGTAGCACTTTTACCTGCTAAACATGATCTTTACCCACCTACCCACTGAGCCTTATTTCACTCTCAGATGGGATCAGAATAGCTCCCTAAAACTTACGCAAGATCAGGTCTATAAATAAGCTCTCTTGCAGCAAGTATATGCTAAATTCAGTTCTTAGCTTCCTTTGACCCACAAATGAATGTGGTTTAGAAATAAAACTTGAAGAGATCAAATAAAACACTTGAAATTAGACTGTGGGTGGGCTTGCTTATCATCTCTGGCAGCCTCTTCTTTCTCTTGATACAGTGGAATGGCAGATTAGCCTTCCAGAATGATCTTGAAGCAAAGGATGGTCGAACCACGGTTGCCTGATTCTCCAGCCGGGGTTGACCGTAGAGCCCTGGTTCCTTGACATTTCCTGTTTCTTTTTGTCTCACAGCTCTTTTGTTTTTATTCCCATTCTTGGCTTGGGTTGCAGGCTAATGAGAGACATGGTATGTACATAAATCCAGTATTGCCATAAACACTGATCGCTTCGCTTCTGTGGTTTAACAGTGACTGCAAGAGGTGGGGAATAAATTACGGTCGGGTGACTAAGTGGTATGCATTCCTCATGTATGACTTCACATTTAGTTCAAGAGTGTGACATTCTTTGCAATGTGCTTAACAAACTTTTTTTGGAGGAAGACTTGAAATCTAGGCCTACGCGACTTGACAGTCTCATTTGCAAGCACTGTTTGCTCTCCAACATGTCGTCTCACCCCAATTCCTCTGCATTGGGAACACACATAAGCACTCACACACAAACATGCACAAATAATCAAACACACTAACACACACACACAAATACACATACATAAACATACAACCTTTACCAGGATAGAATTCGTCACTCAAGGCTATTGGGAAACCATTCTCTTTAATTTCTTGTCTCCTGCAGTGTAGGACTGCTCTACCAGACTCATCAGATAAATATACTAAAAACAAGATTCCTGGTATTTACTCTGTAAGCAGTAATTACACTTTTTTGCAACATAGACCCCTTGACCTTTGAACTCACTTCTCACAACGTTTATTTTATTTTTTTTAATACTGCAGGTAAATATATAAAATCACAAAGAAAACTCAGTTTGCAGTTTTCCATTTCTATTACTGTATATAAATTTCCTGATATAGTAATATATATTCATATGTATTAACACATAAAGTAACAAAAATTTTCAGCATCAACATTATTGTCGAGATATCAGCTCCAATGGTAATACAACATCAAACTGTGCTTTCTGTTGGTGATATCCCTTTCCAAAGGTTAGTATAGACTCTTCAAGCCTCCTCAAACCTTCCCTGATAATCTTTTTTATCTCCTCCACCCTACCCTCAGGTGATTTAGTTTCTCTTTTATCTGGGCTCCACAGCATTTCTGGAAAATACTCAAAGCTCTGCTCTCTGTCCCATCCCATCCTGGGAGAGAAGGGGTGGAACAGTGTGTTATAAAACGCTGATGTCAGCAGGGAGAACCCAAAGAGCCCATGGAGCCCTAGACAATATAGTTCTCATTCCTGCTGACATAATCCAACCAATGGAGAATCCACAAATGATGGGCATTTCCCAGTGGCTGTTTTAGGTCATTTATCTTGTCCCTGAGCTCCAATTAATGAATTTATGGGTTTCGTCCTAGGGTTTCCAAGCACATTCTTCTGCCACCTTCGTCATCTGCAGAGTGTAATCTCATGGGCCCTTTCCCACTTTCTCTTTTCTTCAAAATCAGCACCCTTAGCCCTTAAACCCCATCACTCCCCTGTCCTACCCTGAAACAATTTCCACTCTTCATTGTTGGTTATTTTCTTATCTGTTTGTTTCTGTACCTGGTAGAGGTCTAGCAGAGGCTTCAGGTTTGCAGGGACAGAGGTCGGAAGGAAAGACACTGAACTTCACAGACTTCTAGTCTCTAAGTGGATTATACTTTTTATTTTTATACTAGGAGCCCGGTGAACAATATATTGTGCACTCGGACAGAGGGTCCCTAAGCCTGGCCTGTACCCTCTCACAGTCTGGGACCCTGCCCCGCCCACCCTGCCACAGGCCAGCTACCCTACCCACCCCACAGCCCACCACCTGCTGCACCCGCCTCCGTGGCTGCCGGCCTCCATCTTGGCTGAGTTAATTTGCATACAGCTGCTCTGATTGGCTGGTGGACATGGTTTTGGCTAGTGGGCATGGTTTAGGTATCCCAGAGAAATGGTTAATTTCAATATTATGCTTTTATTAGAGTAGATAATAAAACAATATATTTTCTTTTTATTTCAGAGAGGAAGGGAGAAGGAGAGAAAGACAAACATCAATAAGAGAGAATCACCAATCGGCTGCCTCCTACATGCCCCCCACTGGGCATGTACCCTGACTGTGCATGTTCCCTGACTAGGAATCAAATCATGACCTTCTGGTGGTTCACAGGTCCAAGCTCAACCACCAAGCCACATCAGTCAAGTGTCCAAGTAGATTATATTTTCTAAAAAATCAGATCTTTATTCCACGAAGACCAGCTCTTATAGACACATCTGTACCTTAGTATGCTCCAGAGAGTCAATCTCCTCCCCAGTTTGAGTTACATTATCAAGGTCACAGCTCCAGGAAAGGTAGGAAGGGGGAAGGAGAAACCCTATCAAATCAGGTCTGTTGCATTATTTCTTCAGTGCTTATCTTATCTCTCCTGTTAGACAGAATTCTTTGATGGAAGGGCCTGCTGTTTAAAAACAAGTGATTTTTCCTGTTGGGCAAGATAACCTCTTTAAGTTGAAAATCTCTGCTTTGGTGATAATAATATTTATGTTACAGGGGTATATTATATAAAGCATTTTCCTCAGTGCCATGTCCATAAGAAGTGTTCAATAAAGAAGAGCTTTATTGTTATTTGTCTTTTGTTTCAGCAGAATGCTGGTAATAGGTAGACTTTTAAGGACTTGACCTGCAAGGAAGAGATAAAAAAACAAAACCTGAAAATCAGGAAACCTAGGTCCAAGTTCAATCCCTGACACTAACTTGCAATGTGACCTTTCCAGACTCAGTGACCTCAGTCATCAGTTGAAGGGATTGGGTGGTCTGATTTCAAAATCAGTACTTCTGTTGCAGAAAGACCAAAAAACTAAGCGATGCTTTGAAGGAATGGAGAAATCACAGCTTTAATAAAGTGAGTCTCTGGCAAATGTTCCAAATCAGAGCAAAGCCACATGCGGGAACCCTGCCTCATATATGCTTCCCGAGTTAATCGAGTTAATCGTATTGCAAATGTGTTCCCTCCTTCCAGGCCCTAGAGGAATTAAAACTCCCAACTTCCCTTTCCCCAGGTATTACAAGGATTCCACCCAGTTTAACAATCCACACTTTCCCAGGTGTTCCAAGGATTTCACCCAGCTTAACAATCTACCCTTTCCCAGGTGTTCCAAGGTTACGATGTCAGCTAACAATCCACCCTTCCCTCAGGGCAGTGCTCCTGGCTTGTTTTGCTAAGCCAGTTTTGGTGAAGGAGGCAATGCCTCAGCTGAAGGTCATTCCCCCAGAACATCAGGGCTACCTGTGAATTAGCCCTTTTTGCCTTCTCACTTCCAATGTTTCGGAATCTACTGAGGATCTTTAAAATCCTATATAATAAAAGGCTAATATGCAAATCAACTGAACGGTGGAATGACCAGTTGTTATAATGTGCACTGACCACCAGGGAGCAGACGCTCAATGCAGAAGCTGCTCCCTGGTGGTCAGTGTGCTTCCACAGGGGGAGCACTGCTCAGCCAGAAGCCAGCCTCCATGGTAGTGCTAAGAATGTCCTGCACCCAAGCCGTCAGTTGGACATCCCCTGGACTCCCAGACTGTGAGAGGGCACAGGATGGGCTGAGGGACCCCTCCCACCCCCAGAGTGCATGAATTTCATGCATCAGACTTCTAGTAATAATAATAAAATAATAATAATGTAATAATTGTAATATAATAATAATATGAAACAAAGGTATTACAAATCCTCCTCTACTCTAGAATTTCACAAGAAAATCTAGATTTTAATGTTTGAGTGTAATTTTTAATCATTAATCAGATTGAAAATGACATTCCAAGGTTCTCTTATCTCCATTCCTCAAAGATTACATTTCAGTAGAGCACCAGGATTATGCAAATAGTCTTAACAGGAAAAGAGAACATGGAATCTTCCCAATGCATGGAATTTTTATATAATGAAAGCATTATTACTATTGGTCCTACACCCTCATTGATTTAATAAATATCTATTTTGAGTCCATTTTAGGACAGAGACTGTGGAAGAACCAAGAATCCCACAGGGAACAGCATGTGGTCTTTTCCTTGGAGGGGCTTCAGACCTCAGGGAGGAGGGAAGACAAGAAAATCCGTGGTGTCAAGACAGTTGTCCCTGTTAGGATATGGGGGAAGACACTGGGGGAAGACAAGACCCATGGCCCAGGAGGAGCTCAGACTCAGTCTTGGGCGTTCAGAAGTGACCTCTTGAAGGAAGTCACAGCTTGCTGCCTTCTCTCTTTCTTTTCTAAACATAAGGGGGAGGATCAGGCCTCCATACAGCAAACACACTAAGCTAAACCACAAGTGTAAATTGATTAAACCCAAAGCAGTCCTCTGTGAAATGGCAAAACGTAATTAAAAGTTCGATGCTATTAAATTAGAAAAATACCACTTCTTTTTTCCCCTAAATAGCAGCTGAACCAAACTCTTAAGCACTCACCAAGTGCTCATTATATACCCAAGCCAAGCTGCGTTTGGCTTCCAGAGAAGTACGTTGGCTCTGGAGTTGCCAGTTTCATCAGCAGCAGTTTGGGGCCAGGTGGAGGGGCTTTTTCCCAACTGCATCGTTAAAATTTTCCTAGTGTGGACAGAAAAGTTATTAACTCACCACTCAAAAATATTTAAATGCCATTAAAAAGTTTCCACTCTCATAATAATTCTCCTTAATGGTGCAAAAACCAGCAGTGGACTCCAGTTCTGAGGTTGCATTTTCAATGAACCCTGAGAAGATAGTCTGCAATTACCTAATTACCATATTTATTGCCAGACTCTGTTTTCTAAATCCCTGATGACTTAGTCAGATATATTTATGGGCTGTTTCTTTGCTTCTTTGGCTGTGGGTACCGAGCTGGGCTTGTTGCAGCCTGAATGGTGAGCCTTTTGGTTTACAGACTAAAGAAGGAACCTGGGCAGTAATGGTTCTGAAAGGGACTCCCTGCTGGAACCAGAGCCAGAGCCAGAGCCAGAGCCAGAGCCAGAGCCAGAGCCAGAGGGGAAACCGTGGCTGGCTGCCAAGTGATCATTTCAGCATCAGACTCACCATATTGTAATTGTAATGGATATATAATTAAGCTGCACAAATAATCTGGCTTCTCTCCTGCTAAGAACACCCCAGCCAAGAGCCCTCTTGAATTCTGCTCCTTCCAAAGAGGGACGCATGAGAGCAGAATTCATTCCTCTTTGATTGAAGCTTGTCACCATGGAGAAGGAGAGAATAATTCCATGGTGCCCACGCTGAAGGGCTCCACGGTTCTATCCTCGGGAAACAGTGGCCCGGAATCTGAAGATTGTTAAGTTTGGTTCATGGGTATTACGTTTCAGTTTTATACAGCCCAGGGCAGAGCCGGCCTGTTTCTGTTACTGTTTTGTGAGGAGGTTAGCCATGATTAAGAAAAACAAACTCCCACCTTAACTAATTTCAAGCACTGTCTTGGTTACCTGATTCTTGAGGAAAAACAAAACAAATAAAACAAAAGAAAACAAAACAAAACTCTGATGGACTAGAATGAACCTAACTTGACTTAGCAGTGTCTTACTTCTTTTGCTTTTCCTCATTAAGTAAAGATAAAAGAAAGCACAATTCTTGAAAAGAGAATTGTTCTTGAAAATCAATTCTTGAAAAGGCTTTCTCTTTTCCTAATCAAGTGTAATATCTAGAAAGGCATTGTGCTCACATACTGGTTATGGCTGTATAGTTTCAGTATCTGCTTTTGAGTTGGAATATGTGTTGCAACTTTTTCTCTAAATGATTGCAGCATTTTCATATGTCCCTTTTCCTCCTTTTTGGGTGAAAGACTATCTTCCTTTAATGGTGGGTAGTTTGCATATATTACTTTAAATTAAGATATTCCTAGCCACTTTCCTCCTAAATCCGTACAATATGGTGATATAGTTCCCCCACCCCACTGCATCTAGATGAAAGACAATCTTCTATATATTCTTTTATTTTTCCAAGAGACCCAGTTGTTATAATTGCAAATAGATGCTGCACATAGTGTTGAATCATTCTTAGCAAAAAAGCTCTTTGCTTACAAAATGCAAATAGAGATTTGCTCCCTGGAATACCCTGCCATAGTGTTACAATAGCTTGCCTAATAGCTGAACAGTAGGACAAAAACGGAGCTGAGGCCCTTACATGTGTCCAATTACAACAGTAAAACAACGTGTACATGATAATGATGTCATAAAGCCAGAGCATTGAAAAGGGAACTTTGTATTTGAAAAATGAAGGGAGGAAATGTAACATTTACTGCGCACAGACAAAGGCTAGGAAGTATGCTTGGGCTTTCCCAGAGTTTTCTGACTTATTCCTGACCAGGGTCCTGCAGGGTGGGCCTCATTATCCCAATTAGCTATTTAGTCATTAATTCATGAATTCCTAATTTGCAAACACAGACACACACAAACTTGCTCATTGATTCACTAGATGCCTATAAGGCTGGACATGCTGGTAGGCTCTGCTGTGCAAGATGAGCCAAGCCTGTCTTTGAGGTGCATACAGTTTCATGGGGAGGGTGCAAGTGAGGGTACAAAGGAGCAAAACGATAAATCCCGAAATGCTGAGTGCCACTGCAGAGACTTGAAGAAAATGTTGGTGAAGCTAAGAGCAGAACCTGGAGTCACTGAGAGATCAAGGAACTTCCTCTCCTCCCTTCCCTAGACAGAACTACAGGGGACAGGGACCGCTGGCTAAATATTTAAATGAATCCCTGCAAGGCAGCCCTGCTATAGGCCCTGGTTTTTGTTTTTGTTTGTTTGTTTGTTTGTTTGTTTTTTTCCTGCAAACTCCAAGAGGCCTAGCTTGGAAGGGGAGGTTGCATACAAGGGCGAAATTCTACTCTGCAGGATAAAGTGACTTACAGATGCCATGGGTAGAGACAAACTTTTCAAATTACGAAGAGCTTCCAGAATTAGTTTCTTTCTACCGTGTCCCCCAAATGGGTCCTGGGTGGTTGTATACTGGGAGTATTTAGCCTGATAAGTGTGTCTGCACCCCCACTGTGGGCCCTTGTAAAGGGGTGGGATTTAAAGGGCGTGGGCCACGCTGGGGAAATCTCTTCCCCTCTTCTGTGAACTGTCAATGGCACTCAGTGAAGGTTGTTCGGTAGCGTTTCCTGTATGTGTTTTTTCATATCATTTCTCCAATAATTCCATTCAATTCTGACACTAGCTACTTAGAGCTAGTGCAGACCCCAAAGGACTGCCCTCACTTCAGACACCAAATGCAAATGGAGTTCTCAGGCCACCCACACGTCAGCCCAGCTGACTACCAATGCACACCACCCTCCCAGCATGTTCTCCAACCCACAAGCTCTCTGAATCTCATTGTCCAAGAATTTGTATAACCCAATATCCAGCCCTCCTTCCCTCCATTGGGTCAAGGATGGGGTGGGAGGAGGTAAGAGCTGAAAGTTCTCACCCTCTAAGCACAGGTTTGATTTTTCTGATGACCAGTCCCTGTCCTGAAGCTGTCTAGGGAACCCCACCTTGTAGTACCCCATTAGCATAAATGCTATGTGGTCAAAAGAGGCTTATTGTGAATAATAAAAGACACTCCTAGCCCACAGGAAATCCCAAGGGTTTCAGGAGCTCTGTGACTGAAACTGGGGCAAAGACCAAATACACTGTCTGACAGTCAGTGGAAGAGAGGGATTTTAATGGAGGCATTTGACTCCTGAGGCCTGCCTGTGATTCCACATCATTTCCCCTGCCTATGCTTGGCATTACTACAACTATCACACCTTAAAGCAGATCCAGATGCCACAGCTGATGTCTTGTGATGCATAGCCAAGGGCTCCGGGATGGAGATGCGGAGAGCAGATGTGCACATGGCCAGGGCCACGAGGCACAGTGCTGTAGGTTGTTCACTGCACGAGGTCATGCATCCCACAGCCAGAGGAGATCAGTGAAAACTGAAATCTAGTCTCGCCCAACACTCTACTTGGTGTGGGACTGTGTTGGCTTGAAGAAGTCTTTCTCTGTTTCCCTCAAAGTTGGTATTTGGGTTAGCTGTGTCCTGCTTATGACTAAGTAATGGTTATAAAGATGATAACTAATATAAAAAATGCCCTCACCAACTTGGTGAAAATTGTAGTATGTGAAATTGTTGAGTAATGTGAATAGAACTATGTAAACACTAAAAGTCTCAAAAGGCATATGCTCAGGAAAAATAAGATCTGGAGTGGCATATTGGTTCTCCCTTTTATTCCCCCCTTCTCCACATTTTCAGCAACATGGGTATATGGCATTTATAATGCAAATAAATATTTAAAAAGAAAAGACTGCAATGCTATTTTTGCATCTTCAGCTTTCTCCAAGACAGATGAAGGTGCGTGTGTATGTGATGTAAAAACGGTTTGGGGGAAGCAGAACAGGGTGACTGAGTGATCCCGAATGGGACTATCAGAAGTATGTGAGTTGGAAATGGCAAGGACTAAGGGAACGTGCAAATAGATTAGACGTGTATTCTTTTTTTAACCATCATCGAGCAATCTCCCTCCTCCATCATATACTCATTTCAATAATTGAAGATTTACTTGGCACAGTAACTTTGTTAATAGGAAAATGCCTCCTCTGTGAAAATTTAACCTCATGGACGCCATACCGTGCATACATTTATTTAGATCAGCATCTCACCGAGAGTCCCACCCGCAGTTTCTCTGTTATCACAGCTTCAGATCAAGGAGCCTGAAAGGGGTTGTTTCATGCTTCCCTGCCATCAGCCTTCTTCTGGGAACCACCATTTCTGTAGTGGACCCCCTTTACAGAGCTTTGGGGTCTCAGTACTGAGTTTCTGAAGAACTTCTCTCCTAACAATGACAAGGATGACAGGGCTGATGCTGTAGACACTGACAGTCTCTGAGTGTGTTTTATATGCCAGGCATGTGCTGAAGTGCCTCATACGCGTCATTTCATTTCATCCTGACAGCATTATCATAGAGCAGGCACCATGTTCCCCATGGAATCATTGAGTAAACTTGTGAGGGGTCATGTGCTCAAAGTCACCCAGCTCCAAAGTGCCGCAGCTGGGAATTTCATGCGAGTTGGCTCGATTCTACACCTGAGCTTTCAACCAGAGAATCACAGTTTTTCTTTATAATGAGAGAAGGCCAATTTTTTATGTAAAGAGCCAGATAGCAAATAGTATTTTAAGCGTTGTGCACCAGGAGGCTACATTGGGGTAATTATGTAGGTCTTACATGTAAAGAGAGAAAACTGGCTTCTACAAATTTTTAATTGATGAAGCTCAAAACTTTATTTATGGACATTAAAAGTTACTTTCATGTCCTGTTCAAATGTCAAAAACTCTTTTTCTTTTGACGTACTTTCAATCATTTAAGAATGCAAAAACCATTCTTAGCTTGGAGGCAATGCAAAAGAAAGCGGAGTCCGGGAATGTAGCAATTTGATGACCACTATCTTAGCTGGAATGTCCTCGGGCAGGTAGCTGTGGATGACAGTGGATAGGACACTTAACAAATAATTAAAGGGGCATCAGTGACCTGGGACTTGGGAGAGAAAACAAAAGGGATGCAGAGCGCCAACCCCACCAGTGTTGCCATTCTTCTGAAACGTCCCTTTGCCACGAGTGGTGAGGTCCCTGTTTTTCACTAAGCGCAGTGAGGAAGTCTTCAGGGAGACTGAACAGAATACTACTTGAAATTGGAGCTGGTCTAGAAAATCAGCATATGTCTATTTAGCTGTAGGTTAAGTTTAGATGTCAAAATGAGTTTGGAACTCTGCCCACTTTCTCTCTCTCTCTCTCTCTCTCTCTCTCTCTCTCTCTCTCTCTCTCCTTCTCTCTCTCATTGTAACACACTTGTTTAAGTAGAGGAGGAAAAGGAAAAAGCAAAAGGAGGACAAGGAAGAGATGGGAGAAGAGCTGTCCATATGGCCCGTGATTCCGTCATATTCCATGGGGAAGTTATGTGCATATTTGGTATTCTGGATGTCAGCCAACTATAGTGGAGGCAGAGCGACGGAGAGGAAGGACACTGAGAGCAGGTTCAGGACATGGTCTGTCTCTGTGTCATCTTCTGAAACAAGGAAGAGCTCAAAATGTAATACTTATGAACTGGGACCCTTGAGCATATCTAAACTTGAACTAGCAATTGCTTTTCTAGAAAAATATCGTGAACAGAGAGTGCAAATAATGTAGCTGATCACATTTGGTCTTCCAACACTAGGCACACTCTTAAAATAAAACCTCATTTGAGAGAGACAAGCCTTTGGAATTCCTAGGGAATCCTGCATCAAATTTTAAGAGAGAATATGGGGTTCTTACAATTAGTATTGGACTGAAGTACATTACACTAAACTAGAACTCTGGAGTCAAGGCCTAAATGGTACCAGCTGACCCTAGAGGAAGAAAAACAACAACCTAACACCAGCCTGCAGTTACTAAAGGATTTACACACATTGCCAGGTAGCAGACAGAACTTGGAGTTTCACATTCATAGAATACAGCATTCATGGTGACAAGAAGGACACAGTCAAAGGACCTGGGCTTGAGTCTTGGCTCTGTCCCTACCAGCTGTGTGACCTTAGGGAAGTTATCTTGTAACCCCATGCCTCAGTTTCCCGTTTTAAAGTGAAGATACTATCTACTAGTCAGTGTTATGAAGCTCAGATTTATTCATTCATTCATCTATTCAAGGAGCATTTCTTAAGTGTCTTCTATGTCCTAGAGCCCAAAGGTAAACACATATAATAAGCACACATTTTCCTTAAGGAGCTCAGGTGAGAAAGCAGTAAGCACATAGGGAACAGTGTGACAATGGTATGCAGAGGGTGCTGTGGGAGCAAAGCATGGGGATCCCTATCCGTCCTAATCTACCGGGAGTGAAGGTCCCCGAAGAAGTAATGTAAGTAAAGTCAACACTGAATGGGGATTGGCTAAGGCAAAGGAGAAAGTGGGTTCCAGAACAAGATAGCAGCATAAACAAAGGGCTAGAGGGGAAAAGGGGGTCTGTTTTGAAAACTGACTTGAGAGTGCAGTGAGAGGAGTATAAGTTGATTTCTGCCAAATGGTTAAAAAGTTGTGACATTTTTCCCTAGCCAGTTTTGCTCAGTGGTTAGAATGTGAGCCTGTGGACCAATGGTGACAGGTTCAATTGTGACAGGTTCAATTCCTGGTCAAATGCACATATCTAGGGTGCAGGCTCAATCCATGGTCCAGGTCAGGGTTCATGCAGAAGGCAACCAATTGATGTGTCTGTCTCACCTCTCTCTCTCTCTCTCTCTCTCTCTCTCTCTCTCTCTCTCTCTCTTTCTCTCTCTCTCTCTCTCTCCCTCCCTTCTTCCCTCTCCCTCCTCCTCTGTCCTTCCCACTCTGTCTCAAAATCAATGGAAAAATATCCTTGGGTGAGGATTTTTTTAAAAAGTATTATTTTATCTAGCCCATGTCTCAGTTAGGTGATTAAGGTTCCCATCAGTGACAAGTCATGTTGATTGGATGCATCCTTGATATGATGTGTTGAAAATGGCAGCTCAGGTCTGTGGTCTTCCTTCCCTAAACCTAAAAACCCACTATCACTCTGAAAAAGATAGAAAAGAAACTCAAATTGAAGGACAGTGTGTGTGGTCTTTGATCGGTAATCCCCAAAACTGTCAAGGTCAACAAAAACAAAGTCTGAGGAAACTAATGGAGACCAGAGAAGGCTAAAGAGACTAGATAACCAAATGTATTGTGGTTTCCTGCATAGAATACTAGAACAGAAAAAAGGAAATTAGGGGAAAAGAGGTGAAATCCAAATAAAGTATACAGATTAGTTAAAACTGGTTACCAATCTTGGCTCCTTAGTTGTGACAATTATACCATCATAATGTCAGATGCTAGTAATAGGGGAAACTGGGTGAGAAAAATAAGAGAACTTGATGTATTACCTTTGCCTCCACACCCCCCCCCCAAATAAACCTAATATTAACCTAAAATTAAAAGTTTATATAAAAATATGCAATATTCTAATTCTTTTATTATTGGGTAAGAAATAGAAACTCTCCAAGTCATATTATTGTCCCTGAGCACATTTCACAACCTTATCATTATCTGGGAGAAATCTCCAAATCTCCTCCCAGTGTAAGCTGTGCTGAGAAAAATGGATATTTCTGAGATCAACTCGCATTAAGCCTTATTTAAAGTGTGCGAGTTCAAAGAAAAACAGAGTGAGATAAGAAAGGGTCTTTGGATTTAAGATTCCCTGGAGCCCTTTTCATCTGACACTTAATTTGATGAGAGAACATCTTTCTCTGACATTTTGGAATCTGGGAGGGGCCAACAGAGTTCAGCACTTTTCAATTATCTTCATAAATCCCAATCCTGTAATTGGAAGGAATCTTCTCTCACCAAATCGAAGAGAAAAACTAGTCTGCTGCGGGCAGGCTAGAGGCAGTACAGTGGGACTCAAGAACCCAAATAGAGATGAAATAGACCTGGGTGTGGGCACAGCTGGGGCCACCCATTGCTGCCTCCTTCCCTGTGTTAGGAAATGGGGACTTTGGAGTTTATTTCCCCCCTCTAGCTTGAATGTTCTAGGATTCATGTTTTAGATGATTGAAAACATGTTCAGGGTCATAGCATCTCTTTTCATAAGACCGAATATTTGCAGAGCCAAAAGGAATTTCTAAACATTGATTTAACACAACTATATTTTGAAAGGCAGCTTACTTTCCAAACTAATGAATTTGGATGGTTCAGTTTAATGCGGCAATTTTTTCAAAGAATTAACCCATCTATTCACCACTTATTTTGGTTTTGCTTATATCTGTTGAGTTGGTTCTAGGGAATTTTATTTTTCTTTCCAGAGTTAACCTTTCAAAGTGTTCATTTCTCAGAGTCCTCCTGAATGCTGACCACTGACAGTCACACCTCCCCTGCTTCTCTCTTCCTTTCTGGGTATAGCCCAGGACTAATGGAAAGACTACTTATCTAAACCTGGATCTCACCGTGGCCGGTGTAGCTCAATTGGTTGGGCATCGTCTTAAGGTTGCTGGTTCGATTCTTTGTCAGGGCACATGCCTAGGTTGCAGCTCAATCCTCAGTAAGGGGCATTCAAGAGGCAGCTGATCAATGTTTTGCTCTCACATCAATGTTTCTCTCTTTCTCTCTTCCCTCTCCTTTCCTCTTTCTCTAAAAATTAATTTAAAAAATTTATTTTAAAAATAAACCTAGATCTTTCAAGAGACCTGGAACTCAGTCCTGACTCTCCCACTAATTTCCAGTGAGGCCTTTGATGGTGACTTTTCTTCTCTTAGTACCAATTTCCTTGTGTATATAGTCGAGGGTGAACTATATCCTGGCCATTCCTCCTCCTGGATACAGATACCAGCCTCATTCTGGAAGATTCTAAAAAGGGAGGGGAAAAAACTTTTCTCATTTAGTCATTCTGTCAGTCATTTTCTGAATCATTTCTTGATTTCTTTCTTCACATACTCAAATATGTAGAGGGGACTATATTTGATTAGTCCCAGGTGCCATCAAGAAGTTCATATTGAAGTAGGGGGAAAAAGCAAAGAAAAACATTATAAGTTGATGTAATAAAATTATACAGGAGGTGCTAAGGAACCTGGAAGGAGGAATAACCAGCTCTTGGTCAACCAGAGAACACAGAACTTGTTCCTGCTTCTGGTTCTTTTCACTCGCTGTTCCCTTATTCTGACACTGTTCCTGCAGATCTACTCATGGCTTGCTCTGCTGCCTAACTCAATTTTCTGCTCAAAATCCCCCCTTCAGGGAAGCCTTTCTCTATTACACAATCTCTCCCTTGCTGTGCTTCATTTGTCTCAATGACAAAGTATTACATATTTAGTTGTTAGTTTATCATCTATCCACTGGAAGTAAACACCAGGAAGGCAGGTACTTCTTTCTTGTTGACCATAATATCTCCAGTGTCTAGGTCTGTGTTTTGTGAATATTTGTTAAAAGCTGAATGAATTGCCCTAACTGGTTTGGCTCAGTGGATAGAGCATCGGCCTGTGTACTGAAAGGTCCCAGGTTCGATTCTGCTCAAGGGCATGTACCATGGTTGTGGGCACATCCCCAGTGAGAGGTGTGCAGGAGACAGCTGATCGATGTTGCTCTCTCATCGATGTTTCTAAGTTTCTATCCCTCTCCCTTCCTCTCTGTAAAAAATCAATAAAATATATTTTAAATAAATAACTAAATAAAGCTGAATGAATGAATGCTGAGTGATTCAAGAAAGCTTCCTGGAGGGGGTAGGTGGCAATTTGGCTGAGCAATTGAAAGCATGAGTAGGAGCTACCAAGGCAAAGAACAGTGAGAATGGGAATTCTAAGTAGAAATATGAGCAGAAGCCAATAGGAATGACGGATCTTGTATTGTTATCAAACTGCAAATAGCTGAAGCCTAAGGTGAGAGGGTGATATAAATGGCCAGCCATGAGGTGCGACCACATGTGACTGTGGACACCAGACAAGGAAGGGGGTTGCTAGGGAGTGAGAGTGAAGAGCCATCAAAAGAACCCAGCCAGAGAAGGAGTAGAATTTACTCATGTTCTCAAATCTTACTATGGATTTTCATTCAAACCCTCAATACCAACCCTTTTTGTTGGCATTCCTTTAGACTGGAGTCTTTCAGACATGTTTGCCTATGACCCACAAGAGGAAATAAATTAAACATGATGTCCCAGTTCATAGATAGATTGATAAATGACACATAATCATTACTATATACAACGCACATTCTATTCTATTCTATTCTATTCTATTCTATTCTATTCTGTTCTGTTCTGTTCTGTTCTGTTCTGTTCCATTCCATTCCATCCCATTCCGTTCTGTTTTGTTCTGTTTTGTTTAATTTCATTCTGTTCCATTCAGTTCCATTCCAATTTATTATTAAAACTGTATGTCCTCACTAAACTGCTAAACTAATTTCTCTACCCATTGTTTTCAAATATTCCTGTAACTGGATCATGATGTAAATATCTTTTTTTTTGACAGACAACTGTTTAGTTTTTATTTCATAATCATAAATTTAACTTGGCAATCCAGCTAGACTGGGAAGGGGTAAGGAAATTATGGAACCCATTGAACTGTGGCAAGAGCACAAAGATTATAGAACATTCCAAACAAATCAGGGTGAAGAGGTGGTCCCCTGAGCTACAGGAAGAATGGTCTGATGGTTAAGATAAAACACAAGTCAAATTTATTAGAGTTGTCCACTGTCAGCAATAGTGATCTTCTTGCTGGCCTTGCCATTCCTGGACCCCGCTCCATGGCTGCCACAGTATCCAGGCCTTCCGTCACCTGCCCAAAGACCACATGCTTGCCACCCACCCACTCAGGCTTGGCAGCGCAGAGGAAAAACCGGGAACCGTTTGTGTTAGGTCCAGCATTTGCCATGGACAAGATGCCAGGACCTGTAGGTTTCAGGATGAAGTTCTCATCTTCAAATTTCTCCATAGATGGGCTTGCTGCCTGTGCCATTATGGCATGTGAAGTCACCACCCTGGTACATAAATCCCGGCATAATTCTGTGAAAGCAGGAGCATTTATAACCAAATTCTTTCTCCCCAGTGTTCAGAGCACGGAAGTTTTCTGCTGTCTTTGGAACTTCATCTGCAAACAGCTCAAAGAAGATGCAGCCCAAGGGATCATCATCAATAGGATGTTAAAGAACGTGATGGGGCTCACCATGGCTGGTGACGAGGATGGGGGTAGGGGGGGAGGGGTGGGGTCGTCTGCCTTTTTTTTTTTTTTTTACTGAGCATTGTATTCAAGAAAGTCTAAGCAATATTGCTTTACAATCCAAGGCCCGGGCCCAGAGATATCTGCTTCAGAGAGCACACCCCAGGCAATGGCCTTTGATCCTGGGCTCACTCAGGGTCACCCTAGTAGATTTCTGTGAACAACTGGAGGGCCAGTTAATGGCCCTTGCCTTTGGCAGCCAAAGCTCAGGGAGTGGGTTGTCTGCGGGTAGTGTGCTCTGCGCACACCAATAGCAGTTGCCTTTCAATGCACAGTTATATGAAATGACTTCCGAAAATGACCTGATTCCAGGCAGGAAGCCCAAAGGGAGGTGCATGAATTTCATGTGAAGATCATCATTGTTGCTACTGGTCATTCTAGTAACAGACATTTAGCGGAGTAGTATTTGTCTGGTGTAGTTGGAGTCTGCTTGGTTTATAGGTTGTTGATTTTAACTTTCAGGAGGGAAGACAGCTTTTGAAGTAAGTCATTGCCTAAAGCAACCAGAAGCCTTCGCATCACTTTTAATGAAGGAGAAGGCAGTGTAGCGATGGGAAAGAGCAGACCATTATGAGTTCCAAGACCTGGAACTGAGTCTAAAACTGCCTCCCTGTGTGGCCATGGGCAAGCCATCTCACCTCTTTAGACTCAGCTACATATATATATATATGTAGGTCTGGTGCATGAAAATTCATGCACTGGAGAGGGGAGTCCCTCAGCTCGGTCTTCCCCCCTCACAGTCTGGGAGCCTTCAGGGGCATGAGGTAACATGGTGATCAGGGGAAGGTGATGCTCCCATCACATCTCTGCTGCTGTCACTGTCGGCAGCAGAAACTTTGGCTGGCCATGGTTACCTGTGCCTCAGGCAGCCTGTGGCAACTGGGCACCTGCCATTCGAGGATTGCCTGTGCTTCAGGCCGGCCCTGGGCAGCTGAAGGGTGAGGGGACTGGGGGACTACTGAATCTCTCAGGGCTGATACAATGAACAGGGAGTGGCTTAAACAACAAAAAATTATTTTCCCATAATTCTCGACCTAGGTCAAGGTATCTGCACCTGCCACCCCAGTAAGGCTGAGGGAATTGGGCACTGCCATCTTGTGGCTGTGGGCACCACCATCTTTGAGGGTATGGCAGTCAATTAGCATATTCCCTCCTTATTGGCTGTGGGAGCCACCATCTTTGTGATGGCATGAGGGTCAATTAGCATATTCCTTCTTTATTAAGTAGGAGGTATATATATCTAATATAATAAAAGAGTAATATGCAAATTGACCATTACCCAAGACACCTAAACCATGCCCACCAGCCAAGCCACCCCTCCGAGCCAACCAGAGCGGCTGTATGCAAATTATCCCAGCCAAGATGAAGGCCAGTAGCCATGGAGCTAGAGCAAACCAGAGGCTTCTGTTGCACCTGCCTGCCTAGGCTGGCTGAGCCTCTGCTCATGGCCAGGCCCACGAGCCAGTCAGGGCAGCTGTATGCAAATTAACCCAGCCAAGATGGAGGCTGGCAGGGCGGCTCTGCACTGGGAGCCTCTGAGGCCGGCACAGCTGTGCCAGGTGTGTCAGCTCAGTGGGGGGGGGGAGGGGTCCAGCCTGGGGCCTCCTCAGGGTGTCCAGGAGCGCCCATCCGGGGTCCGCTGCCTGGCTTTGCCCCCCGGGGGCCTCCTTGGGGCATCCAGGAGTGCCCATCCTGGGTCAGCTGCCTGGTTCTGCCCCAGGTGCCTCCATGGAGTGTCCAGGAACACCTGTCCTGGGTCTGCTACCTGGCTCTGCCTCAGGGGCCTCCTTGAGGGTGTGCGGGAGCATCTGCTGCACAGTGTGGAGAATCTGAAGCCAGTCCAATGCCCGGCTCCACCCAGAGTGTGTTTGCTCAGCAGCAGGGCCCCAACGAAGGATCCTGCACCAGCGATCGCCCCTGGCTTGCCACCCAGCTCTGCGCCAGGTGTGTCCCCTCAGTGGTGGGGGCCCAATAGGCGTGTGCAATCATGGGCCCTCCCATGGGAAATGTCCAGACCTGCACTCACCAGCCCTCCCACCCCCAGTGCACGAACCCTGTGGGAAGCCTGAAAATGGCACTCAGCCCCTCACCCAGGCTGGCCAGGCATTCCAGCAGGTGGACATCTCCCCCGAGGCATCCCAGACTGCAAGAGGGCACAGGCCTGGCTGAGGGACCCCCACTCCCCGAGTGCACAAATTTTTGTGCACCGGGGCCCTAGTATATATATATATATATATATATATATATATATATATATATACACACACACATATTGATTTCAGAGATAGGAAGAAAGAGGGAGAGAGAGAAAGAAACATCAATAATGAGAAAGAATCATTGATCAGCTGCCTCCTCCCCACCCACTTCTGGGGATCCAGCCCACAACCCAGGTATATGCCTTGACCAGGAATTGAACAGTGATCTCCTGGTACATGGGTTGATGCTCAACCACTGAGCTAAACCAGCCAGGCTAGCCTCAGTTTTCTTACAACTGTAACAAGTATAGCAATACCTTTCCTTGATTCACAGAGGCACTTGAGTGAGAAAAACAAAAACATATCTAAAAGTGCATTGCAATGTCCTAAATTCTTATACAAATGCTAATGGTTTCTACTGAGCACAAATGAGGACAATTAATAAATGTCATCTAGCAATAATACAACTACCATCTTACAGAGGAGGACTGAGGCCCCAGAGAGATGAAAAACTTGACAAATAAATAGAGCAATTAGTGATGAAGCCAGAATTCAAATACAGGCCATTCTGGTTTTAAAATCTTTGTTGTGAACCACTATGATGTGAAGTAGACACTTCAGAGAAGATATGAGCTCCAAGGCCATGTTTGCCTTGACCAAGAGGCATTTTGGCTGTCACTTTCTACTCACAATGTCTGGTCCAGAGTACACACTCAGTCTGTGTCAGCTAAAAATAAATATCCTCACTTGTCCTCTTACCTTTTTTGGGGGTGGACTCTTACATTATTGTTGTGATTTTTTTTGGGGGGGGGATACAAAATTACTGTCATCCAGCATAGCTCACTGTCACATCTGAATTAGCAATAAATAAGGAAAAGTATGAGCTGGAATCAAGAATAAAATTTGTTCAGGTGAAAATATATAACAAACCAAATGCCTGTTTAGTTCATTTTCAAATATGGGCACCAGGAAGGCGCAATGCCATCAGGATGTCACACAGAAAGGGCTCACCCTGTAATTGCGTGTTAGCAATTGTGAAATGAGCATCCAGCTTGGTTGAGTTACATCTGGCTCAATGTGGGACCCGCTCATTTGTAGTTTCTTGCCTTTTCTGTGAAGGCCCTGGCTTGGGTCCAGCAGGATAGAGATCACAGCTTCCTAATCCAGGGTTTTAACTGCATTTGATATGCGCGCAGGACAGAGAAAGTCACTACTGAATCTCTCAGGGCTGACACAATGAACAGGGAGTGGCTTAAACAACAAAAATTTATTTTCCCATAATTCTTGACCTAGGTCAAGATATCTGCAGGGTGGTATTTTAGTGCTTTTCTGAATGTCTTTTTTCCTGGCTTGCAGTTGGCCATTTTCTCTCTGTCTTCACATAGCCTTCTCTCTGTGTGTCCTAATCTCCTTATAAGGATACTAGCCAAATGGAATTAAGACCCACAGTAGCACCCTAACTGATTTGGCTCAGTGGATAGAGCATCAGCCTGCAGACTGAAGGGTCCCAGGTTTGATTCCAGTCAAGGACATGTACCTTGGTTGCGGGCACATCCCCAGTAGGGGGTGTGCAGGAGGCAGCTGATTGATGTTTCTCTGTCATAGATGCTTCTAACTCTCTACCCCTCTCCCTTCTTCTCTGTAAAAATATCAATAATAATAAAAAAAAGACCCACATTAGCGACCTCATTTAGCCTTAATTATCTCTTTAATTAAGACCCTATCTCCAAATATAGTTACATTCTAAGGTACTAGGGCTTAGGTTGGGGGATGGGGACACAATTCAGCCCACACCAGTCACAACATGGGACAAAAATAAAATAAAAATGATGAGAATTGGGTGTAGAAGTGACACTTTCAATCTTTAATAAAATCTTGGGACCTGGGACTGAAAGGGAGGCAAACAGAATTCTTTAGGTTTGTGTATTTCTTTTCTTTCAGCCAAGATACAGATTTCAATCACTTTTTCATGTGTCTGTTGTTAAACTGAAGGAGCCTCTTTCCCATTTGGGACTAGCAGGTTATTCCCCAGGGGAAAGGGCTTGTTTCGCGACATCTGGGCCGTCTCTTCATTCTGCGAGAACCCTGCTCACACATTTACATGCACTTTCTCCCAGGAATCTCGGAGGAGGAAGAAAAATATTTCACCATCTAAGAGAAATCCCTCAGAGGTCAGATCGGTTTTGTGTTCTTGCAGAGCCTGTGAGGTGCAGAGCTGAAGGCGGGACCTCGTGGTGGCTTCAAGTGGAGCTTGCGCTTGTGGGTAAGTCCTCCACCCAAACTGGTGTGATACCCACCATTCTGTCTACACTTTCTTGCCTGAGAAAGTCTTCAGAGCACCCTCTATGTTGGTTTTTGCTACTTCAGACTCTGCCTGGATTATTGGCACCCAAATACTAGTAGTTCCCCTTTTACATGTTTTTCTTATTTAGGTTTATTAAGGTATAATATATATACAGTAAAACTCACCTTTTTAAGGTGTAGCTTGAAGAATTTTGAAAACGGTGTACATTCTGTAACTCATGCCACAATTGAGAGTATTTCTCTCTACTCCCCCGCCCCGCCCCTTGATCTACTACCCCTTTATATCTCTAAAAACATTTAGCAGAGTTTAAAAGTGAAATTATCTATACCAACTGGTAAGGATGTAACTTAGAACAGCTAGAACACTATTTGAGTTATCTAATTCTTCTTTAGTAAGCTTTGGTAGTTTGCATCTTTTAAGGAATTGGCCCATTTGCCATCAAATTTATTGCCATAAAGTTGTTCAAAATATTCCCTTGCCATCCTTTTTATATCTGTTGGAGCTGTGATGATGTTCCCTCATTCATTTCTGCTATTGGT
>PVJC01024773.1:0-25307 GCA_004026665.1 Murina feae | reverse complement strand
GCGCCTCCGTACCTCTGTACTTTGCTTCCGCTGCTGCTCTGAGTCTCAGACTCTTCTCTGGTTGTAGGATTTTCACTCAGCCAGCCGTCCTGCTGGTGCGAGTGGTGTCCGTGTGTTCTTTTCGCGGTTTTTCTGAAATAGTTGTTCACAGCTGCATATGCGGTGTCTACCCTATGCCGCCATCTTGTTTCTCCTCCTTGTGCCTTTGTTATTACACCAAAGATCCCTCCCTCTCTATGAATATTAAGCACAGGTTTTTAAATGTTTTATAGAACACTTAATAAATCTATTGACACTTACAGAGATCTCAACTTGTCATGCTCATTTATCACCTAGTTCACAATCATGAAAAAGTAAACCTTTTGAATGGTAAAATTCATTGATTAAATCAGTATCTATACAGCGGGCATCTATTCTGCACCACAAATGCTGCTGTAAATTAGCGATACGAATATGGACATTTAGAGGTTTACTAAAATACAAATTCTGGAGCAACAACCCTGACTATAAGTCTGCAGAGCCAAGCTGGGGGCCAGGAATCTGCATTTTAACCAGCATGCCCCAGGGAGATATTTTGCAGTGAGTTTGTTGACAGGAATCATCATATGGCAATTAATAATGGTGGAGATAATTAAACGAACAGGCTATCAAATCATGTGTATGAGAGTATAACCTCATTAAAAATACTGAGAGATAGAAGGATAGGTAGGTAGATAGAAACACAGAGATTCATATAGATATTCACAAAAAATGTTCTGTGGGACAGACACTAGGTGTTAGTGAACTCAATGAGAATAGGGTGTTTTCAAAAAAATTTTTGTTCCACTTATTTTCTAATTTTCCACAATATATTTATATGAATATTATACTAATAAAATTCTATATTTTTTCTTGAAGTGCATTTTATTTAGTTTTTGTTTTTTATTAAATGGATTGAGGTAAAATTGTTTAATAACATGATATAAGTTTCAGGTATACAATATTATAATTTGATACCTGTATGCTCACCACCAAAACTCTCATTTCCTTCCATCACCATATATTTGACCCCTTTACCCACTTTACTCTCCTCCCATCCCCTTCTCTTCTGGTAATCAACCTTCTGTTGTATATATCTATGAGCTTGTTTTTATTTGTTTGTTTTAGTTTGCTTGTTACTAACAGATAGTTTTTTAAATTTTATTTTTCAATTACAGTTTACATTCAACATATTTCTGTATTGGTTTCAGGTATACAGCATTGTGGTTAGATAATCATATATTTTATAACGGGTTCCGTACCCACCTGGCACCATACATAGTAATTACAATATGATTGACTGTATTCCTTATGTTGTTCTTTACATCCCTGTGACTATCTTGTAACTACCAATCTGTTCTCAATCCCTTCCCCTTTTTCACCAGTCCCTAACCCCCCTCCTCTCTGGTATCCATCAGTCTGTTCTCGGGCAGATAGTTTTAATTATACAAGAAATATTTGTTAAGTTTTTACTGTATAGTGAGTATTGGACCTACAAAAATGAAATCAGGAAAAGCTCCCCCACTTTGAATTCTGTTCTGGGAGGGAAATGACAGGTTCCCAGGAGCCTTAGGATATAGCCACGCACTGACTTAGATGTGGAAAGACTGAGGAGGTGATCCCGGACCACCTGAGACATCACAGCAGCTCACACTGATCTAGCTGGAACAGACATAGGAGAGACCGTGAAAAAATATTGGCAATTTTGGGGATGAAGAATGACTATTGGGATGGTTTTCTTTCTCTGGTAAAAGACTCACCACTACAATAAAGAAAACAAACTCTAAAACAAAACCAACTAACAACAAAAAATCCAACCCACAACATTAAAAGCAAGGAAATCATATAAAAACAAATGGCACTTACTAGTTTGGACTCAGACCTTCCTGTGGAAGGATGAAGAGATGTTGGATGTATTGCCTGCTGTCCCTTCTGGCCAGGCTATTGTTCTGCCATTGCCTGTTATCTGCTTAACTACATCCCCTCCATCCTAAATAGTTCCTCCCATTTACAAATCCCCCTAACCCCAGGCCTGTGGTATCTCCATCCTATAAATATGTAAGATATTATGATACACATTTGCAAAATCTTGCATGTTTGGTATATATTATTTATCTCTTGGTTTATTAACTTGTCATGTGATAACTTCTTGAACAGAAAAAAAAAATATTTTGTTTTTTCACAAGTAGACTGCCAGGCCTCTGAGGGCAAGGATGGTTTAAAACTAAGGTGAGCCGCCTGATCGGTTTGGCTCAGTGGATAGAGCAGCGGCCTGTGAACTCAAGGGTTCTGAGTTCGATTCCGGTCAAGGGCATGTACCTTGGCAGTGGGCACATCCCCAGTGAGGGGCGTGCAGGAGGCAGCTGATCGATGTTTCTCTCTCATCAATGTTTCTGACTCTCTGTCGTTCTCCCTTTCTCTCTGTGAAAAATCAATAAAATATATTTTAAAAAATAAATAAAAGCTGAGAAGATTTTCACATTGGTAAAGTGGGACACCATTGACGGGGGATTCTTTTTATTATTATTATTATTATTATTATTATTACTTAAAATATTACAAAGAGTAGTACATATGTCTCTTTTTTTCCCAACGAGGGGGGGGATCTTGATTAAAAATTTGGTCTATATGGAGCAACAAAAATTTTCATAGAACGCAAAAATAGTATTGTAATATATTTTTTAAAATTTCAACATAAGTACAATTTACAAATATAATAAAAAATTATGTATAGTATTTTATTCTTTGGCATATTTCTAATTTGAGTGAAATTTTTTAGTAGATTGCTATCATTGTTTAAAAGGTCATGAAATTTTTCACAAGAATTTGTTAAATTATATTTCACACATAAAATGGCTTTCAAAGTTCCAACACTTAATTGTGATTTTTCTGATGTCCACACTTTATTTACTGTATAAAAAATGCGTTCAGTCATAGCATTAGTTCCTGGTAAGGACAGCGCACTATTATTTTAATTTTAATCCTATACTTCTTTCTAAATAATAACAATACTAACTTGTATTATTTTTCCTCTGCCATTGTTCATTAAGTCCAAACAATGGTGGTTGAATTCTAACAACTGATCAACAATGTGAACTTTGATAAGCAGTTCTTGATAATCAGTTCTCAACAATTATTTGTTATTATTAAAGTTTAACATTATAAAATTAACAAAAATAATATAAAACTCATATCCTGGCTAAATAGCCACATGGCCGCCGAAAACCGTACATTCCCTTCCCGTTCTCCTGCCGTTCCCTAGCTTGTCATGCATTCTTTCCATAAATCGGGACTTTTCTAAACGCCGCAGGACGCGGGACAAATTGTTAAAAATTGGATTGTCCCGCCAAAAGCGGGACATCTGGTCACCTTATTTAAAAGACAACTCTAGGCGCAGACAGAAATATTAGGCACTAAGTATATACTTTTAAAATAAGCTATGCTAAACAAAAATACTTTATTTAGATTGTTTTTTAAATAGCTCCTGGTTAACCTAAATAGTTGTTTCTGAATAAATGCCACTGTAGTTTTCTAACTATGCATATTATCCTGTATAATAAAAGCCTAATATGCTGTGTCTGACCATTTGTTCGACCGTTCTACCAGTCGCTATAATGTACACTGATTACACTCCAACCAGTAGGTTAGCTTGCTGCTGGGGTCAGCTCATTGGGATTGAGCAAGAAGGTCCAAACATGCCCTGGAACCTTACTGTGGTCCCTCCCCGGCCCCAATCAGTGGGGTCCCTCAGCCTGGCCTGCACCCTCTTGCAATCTGAGACCTCTTGAGGGATGTTGGAGAGCTGGTTTCGGCCCTATTCCCGCAGGCCAGGCCAAGGGACCCCCCCACCACCACCACCGATGCATGAATCTGTGCACCAGGCCTCTAGTATATAAATAAATGCCAGTATAATTACCTAGCTGCTCATACTTATATTTATTCAGCACTGCCACATTATCCTGATGCATTCACACTTTATTTAAAATTCATCTAGAGGCATATACTGATAAATTACCACATTCTATGATTTTAAAAACAGGTTTTGAAATAATTCATTTCTTCAGTAGCTAGCAGACTAGAACTCCTAAACATTTTAACATATGTGACTGGCTCTTGGAAGAGGAAACAGTCACAATCCTGGAAGAATATGTACATGCTTTCCTTGAAAATATTATGAGGAAATGTTAAAAAATTATTTTCTTAAATTCAGCATGGGGAAAACAACAACCCTGCTTTTGAGAAGACATTGATTATAATGATAAATAATAACAATGTTTGACTCATGTAATAAAGTTGTGTTGTGTAACTTTCTATAAATGTGTTCAAGCCAGGGAAGGACATTATTTTAAAAGCTGTCTTTTATTTATTTTTGAAGAGCAGAGCTAAGGGAAAAGCAGAGGCATGTTACAGCATTCCTCGAACTCCCTCTGGTGTCCTGTTTGCAGCATGCCTTTCTGAGGTCATTATTGGCTGTCTGCAAAGGAGCTCTTTGGGAGACCACTAATGTGTGTGAAGGTGAATGAATACTTCCTCTAGGACAACCAGATACCTGGGTCTTCCAACCAGATGGTGTGCTAATTATGCCTGTACACACTTTTCACAGCTCTCTGTGGAGCCAGAGCCTATATTGCACCTATTTACATCACACAGATAAGGGGAGTCAGTAAACAGTAAAAAATGTTAGGGCTCCAAGAGGAAATGTTTGATCTGATTCAATGGTTGTTTTGTGGCGTATTTCCATGGGAAACCATAGGTGACCTGATGAGAACCAAATTTTTGGTGTGTACCTGTCATATTAGACTTTCTTTATTAAAAAGAAGTTGAATAAATGAGATGAGTCAAGATTCTTCACCAAAAGTGATGTCAACCCCTTTTGTTGTGCATCAAAAATGTATATATGCTTCTTTAATACATACAGATTTAGAACTGACTTCATATTTGGGAGTCAACCTAACCTGAAATATTAAAATAAATTAATAACTGCTACTCAATAAATATTCTAAAACTAACGTAAAAGTAAATTATAGCTAGGCATGAAAAAATAAATATACAAACTAATAAGCCAATCTAATAAGTACAAATCTCTAAAGAAAATAGGCACAAATACTAATAAGGTTTATATTAAAATAGTTAAATTATGTGTCATTTTTTCCTCCTATAATTTCCCTTTTTCTTCTTTCGGTCATGATAAGAAATTACTTTTATAATAAGAAAAAACTCACTTCAATAAATAAAAGTTCTTAAAGGAGATATGTTTGTTTAGGTCTTTCTGAAAATATATGTACATTAAGGCAAGAGGAGCGGGTATTTTGCCCTGTTTCCAAATTCTCCAAGTGATTAACTATTAATTTTTATTTATGAAAACTTCACTTATTCCTCATCTAATCCTAAATTCCAAGTGTTAAAAGTAGCTGTCCTCATTTCTGGCTACAGGTGTCCTATCTTTTTCATTGTCACAGCTGAGTAATTGACAATTTATGCAATCCAGGTCATCTGCTTAGCAACAGGAAGGGTGGGGCCAAAACAGAGGAAAACCACACCAGTAGCATTCTGCAGTTGTGAAGTGAGAAAGAAAGAATGGGACATTGGCCATAGATCATGTAAAGTATTTTCAATGCTAAAGCACAAAAGCAAAAATCAAACAAGAAATGTTCTATTTCTTCTCATACAGAAGAACTACATAAGTATAGTCTTAATGACACCATAAGATTAGAATGCCAGAAATACTATTGTACTTTAATGATAAGTAAATGGGAAGTTTCTTGTCCCTGGATCTTTAAATGAGCCAGTGAGCTTTGCCTTAGAATACTCACTCCAGAAAGGGTGTGGCTTAGCTGAAAATCAGACAAAGATCTCCTCTAGCCATATGGGTGAGAACCTGTGATATGTTCTCTGACTGAGAATGTCCCGGTACCATGTCTGCTGTACTTTTCCTTTCATCTTGAGTCAGCAGAAAGGAGGGAAGAATGAGGAAGAAACTGAGACATAGACCAGAGGAATTCTTAGCTTTCCCTTTCTGCCAAACTACTTGAAGTTTATGGCAACAATCTCAACAAATGAATTAGAATGCATAGGTCATAGGTCATAAGGATCCTGTGTTCAAGAAAAGAAGTTTCAGCCAACTGAATTCACAAAACGACAGCATGTTTTAATTTTATTTTATTGATTAGTCCTTAGGAAGTTAAATCAGTAGAGACCTTGCTATGAAAGAAAGCAGAAAAGGTCACCAATTTCCAATGTAACAGATTGTCCTGTTGCTTGAACTTGTTCATTCATTTGTTTGAAATATGTTTTTTGAGCACCTATTGTGTGCACTGTTCCAAATACTGAGGTTACTGTGGTGAATGAGAACGTTCCCTCTCAGGACTGCTTTTGCTGTGTCCCATAGATTTTGCATTATTGTGTTTTTGCTGCACTCTCAGAAATTACATTATAGCTGTGATTGTGCCCACAGGCAGAATAAAGACAAAATCTATCTATATAAAAACTTAAATGACAGTTATGACCAAATGACCGAATGATCAGAACAACCAGACAATTGCTATGATGTGCACTGACCACCACTTGGCAGGTGCTCAACGTAGGAGCTGCCCCCAGGTGGTCAGAGCACTCCCATAGGAAGATTGTCACTCAGCCAGAAGCCGAGCTCACAGCTGGAGAGTGCAGCTGTGGTGGCAGGAGCCTCTCCTGACTCCACAGCAGCATAGTGGCAGGTGCAGTGGACCCGAGATGAGCTCGAGTGGTGCAGTGCCTGCCCCTAGCTTGGGCTCCTCCCTGACTGCCTGCTGTTTGGTGCACTGCTACATCCCTTGGGGGTCCCAGATTGCAAGAGGGTGCAGGTAAGGCTGAGGAATCCCCTCCCCACCATGCACGAATCTGTGCACTAGGCCTCTAGTTAATAAATAAGAAAATGTCAAACAGTAACAAGTACACAGGAGAGAACATGGTAGAGAGTGACTACTTTAGATTGGGTGTCGAGGAGGCATCTTGAGGAGATGAATCAGGCTGAGATAGGAATATTAAGCGGATCCAGCTGCTCAGAAATAAGGGGTAAGAGCTTCTAGCCCAGAAACAGCATAACAGCATATGTATGCAAAGGCTCTATGGTAGGAACACATTTGGTGTGTTAGAGACATAAAAATTAAACCAGTAAAATTGGAGTTTAGAAAGGGAGGAGTGATGCTGAGCCAACAAGGCTCAGTGGTTGAGCATCACCTATGAACCAGGAGGTCATGGTTTGATTCCTGCTTAGGGCACATGCCTGGGTTGCAGGCTAAATCCTCAGTGTAGGGCATGCAGGTGGCAGCCAATCAATGATTCTCTCTCATCATTGATGTTTCTATCTCTCTCTTCCCCTATCTTCTTCTCTAAAATCAATAAAAATATTTTTTTAAAAAAAGGGAGGAGTGTTACAAAATGATATTGGAGAACTAGGCAGCCCCCAGATAATGTCAGGGCTTTGTAAACCAGAGCAGAGTCTGGGTTTGATTGCAGGTGAGAGGGGATGCCACAAGGAAATGATAAGTGAGGGAAGGAGGCTGTGATAAATATTATTTATGTTTTTAAAAGATCACTGTGGCTGCCATGTAGAGAAGTGACAGAAGGGGATATGAATGGGAGCAGCGGGATAATTGGGAGCTATCTGGATAGGTGAGGGTCAGAGACAAAGGTGATTTGTACTTGAGAGTTGATAATGGAAATGGAACTGGGATCTGTTTTGAAGGCAGGGCTGATAGAATAGACTGAATGTGGAGCATGAACATCTAAACTAATAAAGGCGTAGTATTGAAATTAACCGTCTCTTCAGGATGGGTAAGCCACACCCACCAGCCAATCAGAGCAACTGTATGCAAATTAGCCCAGCCAACATGGAGGCCGCCACTCACGGACCTGAGTAAACGGCAGCTTCCATTGCAGTAGGAGTGAAACTGAAACTGTTTGCGGCCCTTGGCCGTTTTATCCTGGCTCCAGGGAAAACATACTTGCAACAAAGTCTCAATCATTTAAGATTCAGCAGCTGAAACAAACAGCAGGCTGGGCCCACTACTATCGTTGCCTGCCTAGGAAACGGTGTAAAGGAACAGTATATCAATTATAGAAACCACAAGTTGAAGCAGAAACGAGGCTTTGTTACCTGCCTAGCCTCAGCTTAAAGGAATAATGCATCAATTATAGAAGATAAACAAACCCCAGAAACCTTCTTCTAGCCAGCCTTGCAGGGACATTGGGTCAATGGGAGCTGTGAGCAGCCTTAAAGCCTGAAAACGGCCCTCAGCCCATCACCCAGGCTGGCCACACCCCAATGGGGTGAGGGTCCACACTGGGGGGCTTGGCCAGCCTGCAAACAGCCATCAGCCTCTCACCCAGCTAACCAGGCATGCCAGCAGGTGGACAACCCCAGAGGGGTCCCAGACTGCGAGAGGGCACACGTCGGGCTGAGGGACCTCCCAAGTGCACAAATTTTTGTGCACCGGGCCCCTAGTAAGAAAATAATTAAGGATAAGCCCTAGATATTTTGTCTTATGGGAGATAATAGTGTTATCTATTGAAATGGGTAAGAACAGGTTATATGATAGAAAATCCGTTTTTACCTGGGCCATGTTAGATCTGAAATGCCTCCAAGACATCCAAGTGAGGACATTTAGAATATGAGTTGAATATTTTGGGGAGATGTCAGAGCCAGAATACAGTTTGGGTATTAGCATGGGATTGGAGGAGATGACCTCAGAGAGAGTGTAGAAAATGAGGAAACAGAGGCTTGGGACTCAGTATCATGAGACACTCAGCATTAGTGGTTGGGCGGGAGAGGAGCCAACACAGATGGGAAAAGAGCAGCCAGTCTAGTATGAGGGAATTAGGAGAGAGTGGCAGCCAGAGAACAGGTGAATAAAGTAGGTAGATCATGTAATTAGTTACTACCAGCGATCTTAGTAAGACATGAAGAGAAGATGACCAGAGAGCTTGCAACATAGCTACACTGAATGAATGAGAGTGTATGCACAAACACAGAGCAACTGAAATTATTTTCAACCACTGTGAATATTTGTAATGCTTTATAAACATTATATAATTTTTCTAAATTTTATGAAGCATTTTTTTTACTATTTACAGCTCATATCTTTTTTTCTCATTTCTCTTTTTATTTCTATAACCAAACCACAGAAATAAGTACTTAAATATGTCTAATCTTATAAACATATGTTGAAATATATACATTGAAAACTGGCTTTATTAATATTTGCTGCCTTTCTCTTTCTTTCCTGCAGTCATTTAGAGCTAGTGCTGGGACTCAAAAGCCACACTTTTGATTCTGACTGATTTTCCCCCACTATGGCTTAGCTCTGCAGCATCAAGAAGACAAGCTGTGCAAAATGTTTCTGGTAAGTTTATTTTATTTTATCCTACTTGTTCAGGAAAGTAGCAGCCAGATGTTTGAGAATTTGAGATGAGACTTTCTGCTTGTTAGTTGTGGGATCCTGGGGAAGTCACTTCTCTCTAAACTTCAGTTTTCTCATTCTATATAATAAAAGTCTAATATGCTAAGTATCCAGTCATCTGGTCAGCCATTCAACCAATCAAAATATAATATGCTAATGATATACTAAGGCCACTCAACTGGTCACCATGATGAACACTGACCACCAGAGGGCAGACGCTCCGACCAGTAGGTTAGCTTGCTGCTGGGGTCCAGCCAATCGGGACTGAGCAAGGTAGCCCTAGAGCCCTACCATGGTCCCTCTCCAACTGGCCAACCTCCCGCATACCACCCCAGCCCAGATTGTAGAGTCCCTCAGCCTGTCCTGCACCCTCTCATCATCTGGGGCCCTTTGGGGGATGTAGAGAGCTGGTTTTGGCCTGATCTCACAGGTCAGGCTAAGGGACCCCACTGGTGCACAAATTTGTGCACTGGGCTTCTAGTCGGCAAAATAAAAGACTTAAACTAAAGACTCTTAACAGCTCCCTAAATTTTGAGGCTGTATTGACCAGAACCTATGACTGACCAGAATATCATAGTTGCCTACTAGGCTTCTACCACACATTACTTTTCCCAGTGTGCTTTGGGGCACATTGACTTTGGTCACACAGCATGATGTAGTCTAGTTCACCTTTCTAGTGAAGCTTGTTAAATTATTCATTTCAATGCTCTTTGGGAATTTAGAGACATTTTTCATTTATTATACATGTCCTATCAGTCTATCAGCTTCAGAAAGACATTATTTAATCCCTATTTGGTTGTCCAGTATCAACTAAGAAAAGGCATTCCATCACTTTACAGGGATGCAAGAAGTGAGAAAAGTGAAGAGGAACTGCCAATTAATTTGGAATGCAAAGCCTGAAAAAACAGCTCGAGGCTACTAAATCAGTCCAGAATATTAACAATTTTAAATACCACTGGAACCAAGCATTATCTTCCTTATATGGATTCAGGCCTAACAGATATATTTGTTTAATCATAAATATAAATTCTTGCCCATGTGACTAGGGTTTTTAAATAAATCCAGAAAAAATTGAGGAAATGGACAAAAATAAATGTAATAAAATATGCCTCCCTCTTCTTTTTGTCCACTTTTCTTGACTTTTATAGAAGCCTGTTTTGCTGCCAGAATGATGTTTCTGTTTAATACATGTCAGTTTTTATATTCTCAGAGTTGTCACGTGTAGTATAATAGATAGATGGGAGTAAATATAGAAAACATAATTTCCACAAGTCACACAGAACTCATATTTTTCTAAAACCTTTTTTCACTACTGTATCAACATGATGTAGGTTAATAAATATCTATCCAACTTATTTATTATTTTATCATGAATACTTCTTCTGAGTAATAAAAACAATGTATGTTTTCTAAAAGTGTTTAAACTTCATTTATTTGACAAGCACCATTTTCAGTAACATAAAAAATTCAGACTCACCAGGACAGACTTCTTGGTCCATCCCATTTGTTGTTTTCCTTCCCGTGGCTCACACTAGCGTCTGTGGTTCTAACGCCTGCAACATGCTGGCCAGTGCTCCCTCTTCATCCATATCATTTTGTCCCCATTCATAACTCTCTAGCTGAAATGCAGCCTACAACTGGTAACATAATTTTGGAAGAGAATGACATAATTCTCAAACTTTCAGATTTCAGATATCAAAGGAAACAGAAGAGGAAGATGTGCATATGAAGAGAGAAACAGAGAGATGGTAGAAGGACATGTCCTGGCTTGCAGATAGAGAAAGGGGCATGAGCTAAGGAAAGTGTACAGCCTTTAGAAAACAGATTCTCCTCTAGAGTCTCTGGAGAGAAATTATGTCCTTGTCCTTAGTTCAGTGAGGCATATATTGGGCTTCTGAATTGCATGTAAATGAATGTGTTTTTTTAAGCCACTAAGTCTGTGGTTCTTTGTTACAGTAGCAGTAGGACATAATATACCTCTCCTTTGAAATGAATACCTAACTGGCCCACAAGTCACATGTTTGGTCATCATATATTAAAAGTACAACAAATCTCACCACAGCCTATTCATTATAGAGTTGAATTAACTATGAGGCTCTCCTGGCCTGGCTGTGTGGCTCAGTTAGGTGGAGCATTGTCCCATGCACCAAAAGGTTGTGGGTTTGAATATCTGTTCAGGCACACACCTAGGTTTCAGGTTAGATCACCGATTGGGGCGGATGCAGAAGGCAACCAACCGATCAATGTTTCTCTATGCTTTCCTCTAGCTCTAAAATCAATAAAGTAGCCTTGGGTGAGGCTAAAAATAGTAAGTATGAGGTTCTCCTAAACAAAAGTGCAAAGCCCAAAGACAGGGTGGTAGAGAATCTTTGTTATGTTAAATTAATTTCTCTAGTTAATAATTATTTCTTACTCCTGTTAAAGGCCTCCAAGGAACTATTGTTGCCTACCCAAATTCATTTCACATCTTTTATTTCTCTGTGTCTTTGGTCCAGTGCCTCTGATCAGGCTTGTCATGTCCTGTCTGCCTCCCTGCATTGTTATTCATGGGTCCCTGTGCCTGGGACACTTCCTTCCTCATTCCAACTAAGCTACCTCATTCACAGTTTAAGCCAGCACTCTCAACACCTTTAGTATTTCCTTAGACCTTTATTTCTTGCAGGAAGTAGTATAACCAAGCATAATGAGCACAGAGGCACTATTGCATACACAGGTAACACATGAAATTCAAGCAGGAGATCCTGAAAGGTGTTGTGTGGCACTGTCCTGCCTCTAGAAGGCATGCCAGAACCCAGACCCCCTTCTCATCATAGTATCTTCTGAGCTCCCAAAGTCACGTGAGGTTGTAATTGGCTACAGCTAAACCCTCTATTTCAGGCTGCAAACTCCCTAAGGAAAGAGAAACAACTTTAGTTTTCTTGGATTCATTCCTGTATCACACCAACTATGGTGCCTTCCACAAATCTAAGGTCCATCATTTTAGTTCCACCCTCTGTAAATTGAGTGTTATCTTTGTATCTTAATGACAAAGGAGGCAGCTGCCTGGTTTCTAATCCCAGTGCGCTATTTACTATCTGTGAACTCAGGGCAAGCTACTTAACCCCTTCCATGCTTCCTTTTCTCCATCAATATTAAGAGTCCACTTCAGAGCTTCTCTGAGAATTAAATGAATTAATATATGAAAAGCCCTCATTAGTGTTCACATTATCAGGAAAGTTTTCTTAAAAATATTTACTCATGAGGATTCAGCACCTTATGTCAATAGGGAGCAGGACAGGACAGGGTGTGGCTTCCATGTCTGGCTGCTTGGATCTTATGGCAGCTTCACCACTCACTAGCTTATGTGGTCTTGGGCAAGGTACTTTATCACTCTGGGCCCGTTTTCAGTAAAATAATAGGGGCACTTAGAATATACAGTTCTGGTGATTAAATGATATAACTCATTTAAAAAGCCAATAGTGTCTGGCACATTAGCAAGTACTCAATAAATATGAACTTTAATTAGTCATCAACAAATTCCCTTTATGCATTAGGGACATGACACAGGAGTGGTTTTCCCATGTCCACTGAGAGAGCAGCAGGGCAACTCAGCTCTTGCCACTGCTCATGTGGTCGTGCAGAGGTAGGGATGGAAAAAGTCCGTCCTGGGCCTGCCCTGGCACACGCCCTCCCTCTGGGAGGAGGGTGAGAGCCGAGGGAAGCTGCTAAGGAGATGTGGATGGGATCTGTGTTGAGCATCACTGAGCAATTCCCACACCTCCTAGCTTCCAAGTGTAGCAGGTGCTCCTACTCTGGAGCCCTCAACTTTGAACCCCAGAATGAGAAGCTTCTGCATGGAAGTCTTCCATCTGTCTCAGCACAAGAGTTCTGCCTCAGCCACTGAATTCTAACCTTTTCTCTGCAGGCAGCTCTTTCAGAGCCAGAACAGCAACAGAGCCATCTGTTCACCTGGATCCCACTCTCAGGCAGCTATCTACCAGGAACTTTCTTCACACCATCTTGCTACCACAAACCATAAGAGAAAGCAGGAAAACATGGTTGTACTTTGAAGATTGTGCTGTGCATTCCTGTTACTGCTGGGGGACAGGGCTGATGACCAAGTTATGTGCTAAATACGAAGTAAAGATAATTGTACACTGGGAGGAAATGAGCAAGCTTGTATGTGGTTTGCCATGACAGCACCGCAAAGTGTGGACTCTGCTGCAGAATGAGGGATGAAGAGGCTCTGGACATAACAGTTGACAGAATGTTAAGGGAGAAACCCCACTTGGTGGACATAAAACTTGAATGCATTTTCATTTATCCATAGAAAATTTATGAAACTACAGAATTCTATACAGGAATGCATGGAGTTTGCATACTTTTCACTTCCCACATTTTGCCTTTTTCTCCACAGATTGACTGCAGTCTGGGCTATTAGTCTAACATTCTTCACAGTCTCAGTGTGGTCACCTGATCAAGGGCTCCCCTAAGATGCCCACACCCCAAACCCTGGGTATATCATCTTGCATGGCAAAGGGACTTTTCAGGTAAAATTAAGGTAAAGATCTTGAGACAGAGATATATCTTTTTTTTTTTTTTCAGAGCAGAAGGAAGAGAGTGAGAGAGATATAAACATCCATGATGAGAATCATTGATTCTCTACCTTCTGCAAGTACCCCATTGGGGATCGAGCCTACAACCCGGATATGTGCCCTTTCAGTTCACAGGCCGATGCTCTATCCATTGAGCCAAACCGGCTTGGGCACAGGGATATATCTTGAGTTATCTGGGTGGGAACTAAATTAAACCACAAGGATCCTTAGAGGAAGGGGGTGGGGATCCGGGAAAAAGGGAGCTGTGGCTGTGGGGGCAGAAGTCAGAGTGCAGGGGCCCATGCACCAGAAGTGCTAGCAGCCTCTAGTATCTGGAAAAGGCCAGGAAAAGATTTTCCCCAAAGTGTCCAGGAGGAATATGGCCATGATGACCATTTTAGATGTCTGAGTTCCAGGAATGTAAGAGAATAGGTCAGTGTTGCTTTAAGAGACTACAAGTGTGGTGATATGTTACAGCAGCCACAGGAAACTAATACTCTCAGGGGAGGGCAGGCAAGGCATTCTGTACAAAGTCAACAAAAATAGATAATAGAGGGCAATGTCACATATAATAATCAGCAGCTCCTAGTCATTTGTTTATTACACATAAAACAAATACAAGTATAGCGGGGTTAAGATTTAAACTCTCCAGTATTAATTTTTAGTATATTTAAAAAATTGTGTCTGATATTAGAATCTAGTGGTTTAAATCTCATCATCTTTTGCTTTCTATGAGTTTGTTCCACTTTATTTTTGTTTATTTATACCATTCTCCTTTTATTCATGAGGTCAAAGTTTGTAGTCTAAAATTATCTTGTTTTCTTGTCTTAGTGTCATACCCAGTCAAGAGAAAGCTCTACTATGGTTTTCAGCTCCCAGAAAACCCATGGGAATACTTAGTTAAGCAGCTATGGAGCTGGCTTTATTCAGAGGGTGGAGTCCTGTTTTGAGAGTGGGAAAGCAGCTCTGATTCTCTGAGCTATTCAGTGATCCACAGACAGCCCTGGTTCCTTCTGGGTCAGGCACTGCTCTCACCCACAATGGTCACAGTGAGTCACAGTGGCACAATGATGCCTCTGTAGCTGGTAGGGGGCTGCAGTCAAGGACTGGGACTGTGGGGTAAAGGGGACTCCTGTGACAGCATGCTTTCAGATGTGTGTCCTCTGAGTAAAGCGACTTTCAGAACTGAAGGTCCCAAGGATCCCAATGAGCCTGTCATCCCAAGAGGCTGGTTATTTTCAGATGTTCTCCCAAAATTACATGACTTTCTTTTTTTGCCAGTATAGTTTCCTTTCAATATTATTTTGTATTGGTTTCAGGTGTACAGCATGCTGGTTAGACAATCATATATTTTACAAAGTGTTCCCCCAATATGACTAGTATTCAACTGGCACCATATGTAGTTATTGCAATATTATCCACTATATTCCCTATGCTTTACTTTACTTATTTTTATTTTTTGTTTCAGTTTTATTTTTCTACTAGAAGCCTGGTGCACAGGATCCATGTACTGGTGGGGGGTATGGCCTGTGGGCATAGGCCCACTGTAGGAGCAGCCACTCATCCTAGTCAGCCGAGTGCCTGTGGACTTGCCCTCTGAGTGGCACTCCCATCGTGGGAGCACACTGACCACCAGGGGGCAGCTCCTTCATTGAGCATCTTCTCCCTGGTGGTCAGTGTGCATCATAGCGACTGGTTGATTGGTTGTTCTGGTCATTCTGCTGTTTGGTTGCTGGGCTTTTTTTTTACATAGGATTATAAACAAAGCTGTTATAAACCTTTTGCATGTGTCTCCTTAGTTTTTCTGGATTACATATCTAATGGTAAATTGCTGGTTCAAAGACATGCTTACTTTCACCTTTAGCAGGTAATGTCAAACTGTTTTCCAAAATGTCTGCATCAATGTATTTTCTTTCCAGGAAGAAACTGGGGCTCCCATTGCACTATATCTAAGATTGCCTTGATTTTTTTGCAGTTTAGTGGGTGTAGCCTTAACTTGTGGCCTGTGGTCTTATTTTTCCCCTGGCTACTAACAATGTTAATAATCTGTTCAAAATTTATTTATGCTTCCTGTCATCTGAAATTCTTTTTTAAATTAAATTTATTTTTTATTGTTGACTAAGGGCCCAGTGCATGAATTTGTGTACCTTGAAAGAAACTGTGGCCCGTGAGGCTGCAGTGGGCACAGGGGTGGGTCCCCACCCAGCCCCTTTTGCTGTACCCCTGTCCCTTTCTGCCCACAGCCCCACTCCCACTGCCACTGCTCCCACATGCTGATGGTGCCAACCTTGTTTGCATACACTGATGGCATGGAGCAATTGGGGCCGGCACCAGCAGCAGGTACAAGTGGAGGCTGCTGCCCCAATTGCCCCTCAGGAGCAGGGGAAGTTGGAGAAGTCCTCAGGGGTGAGCAGGGCCAGCAGCTGCCACTCACACCCACTGACAGTGCAAAGTGATTGCAACTGGTGCTGAGCGTCAGCAGTGGGTGCGAGCGGCAGCTCCAGCACCAGCAGTGGGTGCAAGTGGGGCCATCACCAGCAGCAGGTGAGAGAGGCAGCTGCTGGCCCTGATCATCCCTCAGGAGCAGGGGGAGGGGAGAAGCCCTGAGGGGAGATTGGGGCTGGCAGCTGCCACTTGCACCCACTGATGTGCCGAGTGATTGGGGCTGGCAGTGGGTGCTGGCAGCAGGTGCAGGCACTGGGTGGTACCACAGTGCATGGGTGCAAAGTATTTTCAGTAACCACCAGAGGCTTGCCCTGATGACAGCGACCAGCACCCTGCCTTGGTCTAGTGCCTCCGCTCACCTGTTCTATGCTCTGCCACCTGTTGCTGACAACCACCATGTTCCACATGTGCCCCCTGGTGGCCAGTGCATATCATAGCGACCGGTTGTTCAATTGTTCCACCATTCAGTCTATTTGCATATTAGGGTTTTATATATATAGACTAGAAAACCAATGCATGAAATCGCATGGCCCCGCCCACCTGTGTGGCCTCGCCATCCTCACAGTCCCACCCACCCACGCCAGTCTTTGGTTGTTACAGCACTAGGGCCACTAGGTTTTTATAATATAGATAGTATTACAGATACCTCCCATTTTCTCATCCTTTACTCCCTCCTCACAGACCCTACTTACCCCCTACACTGAGGTCTTGACTATGCTATTGCCTGTGTCCACAGGCTATGCATATCTATCTATCTATATTAAAGCCTAAATGACCATTTGACCCTTTGACCAGTAACTATGACACACACTGACTACCAGGGAGCAGATGCTCAATGCACAAGCATGGAAACATGGAATAGATTGAATCTCAGAGGGGAGTGGGGATGAGGGGGAAGAGATTAACCAAAGATCTTATATATATACTAAAGGCCCAGTGCATGGATTCATACACTAGTGGGGTCCCTCAGCCTGGCCTGCGAGGATCAGGCCAAAACCCGCAGTCTGACATCCTCTGAGGGGTCCCAGATTGCAAGAGGGTGCAGGCCAGGCCAAGGGGACCCCACTGGTGCATGAATCTGTGCACTGAGCCTCTAGTAAGCATCTAAGTTTGGTTTGTCTCTTATTGTCCCCCCAACCCCACATCAAGGTATGTCAGTCTGCTCCATGCCTCCATGCTTCAGGTCCTATTTTGTTGGTCAATTCATTTTGTTCATTAGAATCCACAAATAAGTGAAATCATGTGATACTTGTCTTTCCCAGATTGGCTTATTTCACTTAGCATAATAGTCTCCAAGTCAATCCATGCTGCCCCAAAGGTGTAAGAGATGTCTCTTTTTTACTGCTGCATAGTAGTCCACAGTGTAAATATCCCACAACTTTTAAATCCATTCATCTACTGATGGTCACTTGAGCTGTTTCCACATCTGAGCTATTGTAAATAATGATGCTATAAATACAGGTGAGCATATATTCTTTCTGAATGGTGTTTTGGGTTTTTTAGGATATATTCCTGGAAGTTGGATCATTGGGTCAAATGGGAGTTCCATTTTTAAATTTTTGAGGAAACTCCATACTGTTTTCTATAAAGTACACCAGTCTGAATTTCCACCAGCAGTGTACTCGGGTTCTCTTCTCCACATTCTCATCAACACTTGTTTATAGATATTTTGATGATAGCCATTCTGACAGTTATGAGGTCATCTCTCATGGTGGTTTTAATTTGCATTTCTCTGATGATTAACAACTTTGAGCATTTTTTCATATGACTCTTGGCCATTTGTATGTCCTCTTTGGAGAAATATCTATTCAGATTTTCTGCTAATTTTCAAATTGGATTGTTTGTCTTCCTTTTGTTGAGTTGTATAAGTACATTACATATTTTGAATATTAACCCCTTATCAGATGTATCATTGGCAAATATGTTCTCCCATACAGTGAGTTTCTTTTTTAATTTGATGGTGGTTTCTTTTGCTATGTAGAAGCTTTTTATTTTTATGTAGTCCCATTTGTTTTTCTCCTTAATTTCCTTTACCCTAGGATGTGAATCCATAAACATATTTCTATGTTACATGTCTGAGATTTTATTGCCTATGTCCTCCTCTAAGATTTTTAGGGTTTCATACCTTACAAATAAGTCTTTTATACGTCTTGAGTTTATTTTTATGTATGGTGTAAGTTGGTGGTACAATTTCATCTTTTTGCATGTGTCTGTCCAATTTTCCTTGCACAATTTGTTAAAGAGACTGTCTTGACTCCATTGTATGTTCTTGCCTTCTTTGTCAAATATTAATTGACTGTAATGGTGTGGGTTGATTTATGGATTCTCTGTTCTGTTCCATTGGTCTATATGCCTGTTCTTGTGCCAATACCAGGCTGTTTTGGTTATAATAGCTTTGTAGTATAGGTTGATAACTGGTATTATGATCTCTCCTATTTCATTTTTCTTTCTCAAAATTTCTACAGCTATTCAAGATCGCTTATGGTTTCATATAAATTTTTAAAGTATTTGTTCAAGCTCTGTGAATTATGCTGTTGGTATTTTAACAGGCATTGTGTTGAATCTATAGGTTGCTTTAGGTAGTACAGACATTTCAATGATGCTAATTATTCCAATTTGTAAAAATAGTATATGCTTCCATTTGTTTTTTCAATGTTCTACAGTTTTCCAAGTACAGGTCTTTTACAACCTTGGTAACTTTATTCCTAGATTATTTCTCGGTATCTTTTTTTTTTTTTTTTTTTTTTTTTTTTTTTTTTTTTTTTTTTTTTTTTTTTTTTTTTTTTTTTTTTTTTTTTTTTTTTTTTTTTTTTTTTTTTTTTTTTTTTTTTTTTTTTTTTTTTTTTTTTTTTTTTTTTCTGGTTCAATGGTAAATTGGATTGACTTTTTAGTTTCTTCTTCTGAGAATTCATTATTGTTGTATAAAAATACCATTGAGTTCTGGATGTTGATTTTGTATCCTGCTACCTTGCCTAATTCACTGATTAAGTCTAGTCATTTCCTGATGGAGTCTTTAGGGTTTTCTATGTACAATATCATGTCATCTGCAAATAATGAACATTTCGCTTCCTCCTTTCCAATTTGGACAACTATTAGCTCTTCTTCATGTCTAAATAATCTGGCTAGGACTTCCAGTACTATATTGAATGAGAGGCATGAAAATGGATATTCTTGTCTTGTTCCTGTTCTTAAGGGAAACACTTTGAATTGTTGACCTTTGAATATTATGTTGGCTATAGGTTTGTCATATACAGCCTTTATTATGTTGAGGTATGATCCCTCTATTCCCACTGTGCTAAGAGTTTTTATCAAGAAAGGATGTTGGATTTTGTCAAAAGCTTTTTCTGCATCAATTGATATGACTATGTGATTTTTGTTTTTCAATTTATTTATGTGATGTATCACATTTATTGATTTGTGGACATTATACCAGCCTTGCATGCCTGGAATAAATCCTACTTGGTCATGGCTTATGCTATTTCTAATGTAATGCTGGATCTGATTTGCTAGAATTTTGTTGAGGATTTTAGCATCTATATTTGTCAGGAATATTGACCTGTAATTCCTTTTTTTTTTTTTTTTTTTTTTTTTTTTTTTTTTTTTTTTTTTTTTTTTTTTTTTTTTTTTTTTTTTTTTTTTTTTTTTTTTTTTTTTTTTTTTTTGGTCATGTCTTTATCTGGTTTTGGGATTAGGGTAATCCTGGCTTCATAGAAAGAGCTTGGAAGGATTCTTTCCTCTTGAATTTTTTTGGAATAGTCTGAGAAGGATAGGTTTTAGTTCTTTGAATGTTTGGTAAATTCACATGCAAATCAATCTGGTCCAAGACTTTTGTTTGCTGGAAGTATTTTAATTACTTCATCTTCCTGATTGAGCTTTGGAAGATTATATGTTTCTAGGGATTTTTCCATAACACTCAGGTTGTCCAGTTTGTTGGTATATAGTTGTTCACAGTATTTGCTTACAATCCTTCATATTTCTGCAGTGTCTATTGCCTCGTACATTTCTGATTTTATTTATTTGGGTCCCCTCTCTTTGTATCTCAATAAATCTGGCTAGGATTTCAGCAATCTTGTTGACCTTTTCAAAGAACCAGGTCATAGATTTATTGATCTTTTATACTATTATTTTTAGTCTCTCTGTCATTTAATTCCACTCTGACCTTTATTTCCTTCCTTCTACTTCCTCTGGGCTTTTCTTGCTGTTCTCTTTCTAATTTATCTAATTGTAGGGTTAGGTAATTTATTACCAATTTTTTTTGTTGTTTTTTTGTTTCGTTTTGTTTTATTTTTTTTGAGCAAGGCCTGTAATGCTATGAACTTCCCTCTCAGGGCTGCTTTTGCTGTGTAGATTTTGCACTGTTGTGTTTTCACTGTCACTCATTTCCAGGATATTTTTATTTTTCTTTGATCTTGTTGGTAACTCAATCATTGTCTAATAACGTGCTATTTAGCCCCTAATTTTTTATTGTAGTTGATTTCTAATTTTATGCCACTGTGATTTGAGAAGATGCTTGATGTGATTCAGATCTTCTCTGATTTATAGACTTAACCCCTGTCCTAATATGTGGTATATCTTTGAAAATGCCCCACGTGCACTTGAGAAGAATGTATACTTCATAGCTTTGGGGGTGAAAATTTCTGGAGGTGTCAGTTAAGTCCATCTTATTTAGTAAGTCATTTAGGATTGATGTTTCTTTGTTGATTTTTTGTCTAGAAGATTTATCCAGTGATGTCAATAGAGCATTAAAGTCGCCTACTATGACTGTATTGCTGTGGATATCTCCCTTCATATCTTAGAGAAGTTTTTTTATGTGTTAGGTATTCCTGCATTGGGTGTATATATGTTTACCAGAGTTATATCCTCTTGTTGTATGGATTTCTTTAGTATTATGAAGTGGCTTTCCTTACCTCTTATTATGGCCTTCACTTTGAGGCCTGTTTTGTCAGATATAAGTATTGCTACCCCAGTTTTTTCTTTTGTTTCTGTTTGTCTGAAAAATTTTATCCCATCCCTTCACTTTCAGTCTGTGTGACTCCCTTATTCTGAGGTGGGTCACTTTTAGACAGCATATATATGGGTCATATTTTCTTATCCATTCAGCCACACAATGTCTTTTGATTGGAGCACTGAGTCCATTTATATTTAAGGTTATTACTCATAGATACTTGTTTGTAGCCATTTTTATTATTTATGCTTGTGTTCCTCCATCCCTTTCTATTTCTTCTTTTTACAATAGTCCCTTTAGCATTTTTTGAATTGATGGCTTGGTAGTAATAAACTCCCTCAGTCTCTTTTTTCTGTCTGCAAAGCTCCCAATTTTGCCTTCAATTTTTAATGATATTCTTGCTGGACAGACTATTCTTAGATTCAGTCCCTTGCTTTGCATCACTTTGTATACTTCATTCTATTCCCTTCTTGCCTGATGTTTTTGTTGAGAAATCATTTGATAATTTAATGAGAGTTCCCTTGTAGGTAACTCCCTGTCTCTCTCTTGCAGCCCTTAAGATTCTCTCTTTGTTGTTAACATTTGTGATTGTAATTATAACATGTCTTGGTGTGGGTCTTCTTAGTTCATCTTGTTTTGGATTCTCTGTGCTTGTGTGACTTTTTTCTTTCCCAAATCAGGGAAGTTTTCTGTCATTCTTTCTTCAAATAGAGTTTCTAATCCTTGATCCTCTTCTTGTCCTTCTGGCACCCCTATTATACAGATGTTGCTTTGTTTTATGTTGTCCCAAAGCTCCCTTAAGCTTTCCTCTTGCTTTCTAATTATTTTCTCCAATTGCTGTTCATATTGGGTGTGTTTTTTTCCCCACCCTGTCTTCTAACTCGCTAATATGGTCCTCTGCTTCTTCCAATCTACTGTTGAAACCTTACATTGTGTTTTTCATTGTAGTTGTATCATTCTTCATATCCTCTTGATTCTTACATATGTTAGTAATTTTCCATCAAGCAGGTTTAGGAACTATGTGACTCTTATTTTGAATTATTTCTCTGACATATTGCTTGCCTCCATTTCATTTAGTTCTTTTTCTGGTGATTCCTCCTTTTCTTTCCTTTGTGGGTTGGTCCTTGGCCCCCACTTTTGCTGTTTCTTTCTGGCCCTGGGCTTCCTGCTTGGGGTCTGAGGGGTTGAAGCCCTTAGCAGTTCAATGATCAAGGGCTCACTAGACCATAGACTGGGTCTGCATTGAGTTTCACACCTTTATTGTCTCTGCTCTGAGTTGTACCCCCTTCTCCCACGATTGTTGTCCCTCAATTGTCCACTTCAGATTCTCAGTGTAGGCGAAGGTGCATCCACAGTTCCTCTGGTGTGTGACTCCCTGTGAGGGCTCAGAGCCCTCTGGCAGCAATTCACTGTGTGGCCCTAGTCCCCAAGGCACGATGGTGCCCTAGGACCCTCTGGCAGCACACATGCAGCGTGGTCCTGTGACCTGTTGCTGATCACACCAGGTTACATTGGTAGCTCTGATCTCAGTAGGTAGGTGTAGGGTATGCGCCAGTTTATAGTTCTTTCCAAGCTGGAGATGGAGCAAGTGCCAGCCCAAAGGCTCTCTCCATATTGGGGGGCAGAGCCTGTGCCAGCTGAATGCTATGTCTGTGCCAGGAGTAGAGCACACACTGGTTTATGGCTTTGTACTGGGACAGAGGATCAGGCAGGTGGGGTACCCCTGGCTTGCACTCACAGCATGGGGGCTTGTAGTGCAGGATCCTGGCATACTGATTTTGGGCTCTGGTGAGGAGGTACAGCTCGGGAGATCTCTCTGGCTGCACTTGCTCGGACCTGCAGTGTGGTATCACATTGCTCACTGCCAGGGCATGGTGGTGGTTCCACATGGGTCATGTCTGCAAGCGGCTCCCTGCACAGGTCTGGGGGTGGTGTTTGAGGTAAGTCTGGGTGTTGGTGTGGCAACACTTCTGGTCTATGTTGCTCTCCTCAGAAGATAGTGTGGGTTCCACACTAAAACCATGCCAGCTGGGGTGTGTCTGTGGCAGTAGTAGGGGCTACCTGTCTCGGAGAGCCCTATCTGTCAGTGCCCAGGATATCTGTGATGTCTAACTGTCCCTCACTCCCTCCCACACACATCATACATGTCCACTAACCCCTTTTTATTCCTTTACTTACACTCTCTCCCTCCCTGCTGTCCTATCAGCCTCCATATTGCTAGTCTCCTATGCTTTACTTTAAATCCCTGTGACTATTTTGTACTACCAATTTGTACTTTTAATCCCTTCACCTTTTCAACCCCTCTCCCATTTGGCAGCCATCAGTCTGTTCTCTATGTCTATGAGCCTGTTTCAATTTTGTTTGTTTTGTTCTTTAGATTACACATATAAGTAAAGTCATATAGTATTTGTCTTCATCTAGCTGACTTATTTCACTGAGTATAACACCCTCTGGTCCATCCATGCTGTCACAAATGGTAAGATTTCATTATTTTTTATGGTTGAGTAATATTCCAATGTATGTATGTACCATCACTAGTTTATCCACTTGTCTATTAATGGGTACTTGGGTTGCTTCCATAGTTTGGCTATTGTAAATAATGCTGCAATGAACATAGGAGTGCATATATTCTTTCCAATTGGTGGCTTGGGTTTCTTTGGATACATTCCCAGAAGTGGAATAGCTGGGTCATAAGCACTTCTTTTTCAAATTTTTTTTGAGGATTCTCCATACTATTTTCCACAGTGTTGCACCAATCTATATTGCCACCAGCAGTGCAGGAGGGTTCCCGTCCTCACCAGCACTTGTATGATGACACTTTTCCTTTCCACTTGGCACTGCACCCCATTTAAACTTTTATTGAGTAAGCATAAAACATCCTCCTTGACTTGAATATCCTTATTTCTGTGCATTCTTTTGGGACTTTCATTGCTTTAGCTCAGAGATCTCTCCCACTCCCCAAATCTCTAATATTTGTTTTTCTAATTTTCTATTCACTTACAGTTCCAACTTAAAACAAGGTCACAATCTAAGTCCATAGATGAAGCTAGTATTTCAAATTCAGACACCTTTTCCCCACAGTTTGATCAACAACAACAGCCACCCCAGAGTGCCATGCCAACTGCATGGGCTGTGCCCTGTGCAACTCAGGAGCCTGCTCTGTGCACGTCCTGTCACTAACAAGTACTAACTGCATGTCATGTGCAAGACATGGTGCCATGCATGTATCTTGAGAATTAATTTGTTCCTTTATTCTCTACACAAGCATTATTATTGTCATTTATAGCTGGGGACATTGTGTTTTAAGAGGTAAATTGTACAGATTTATACAGCCAGTAAGCTGGGATCCAACTCAAACTCAGGCCTGTTTAAAAAAATTAACATATTAGATATTTGCAACAAAACCAGCAAAACATTAGTAAGCAATGATGTTACTGATAAATCACAAGTAATAAAATTGGTATATGAAGTCATCTCCGTTGGTTATGTATTTTGTTGCAGTTCAAGATAAAATGGTGTCTATAAATCAGATGCTCCCACAGAAAAAAATTTATCTTCAAATACTGAAAGTGTCCTAATCTGTATACCTGCTTTAAAACAGTTAACAGGAGAATGAGGGCAAAAAACAAGATAGACTTACATACATTTCTCAAATAAACCATCAACAAATACTAAGTATTTCCAAATTGACCCTTAAAGATGCATATCATGACTTTACTTCAAGTCTACCATTCCTCGCATTATTGATCTTTTGAATAGTTGAAGAAAAATATAGCAAAAATGATAAAGGTAGGAGCTATACATAATACCATGTCGTCCTATCTAATAAAAGAGTAATATGCAAATTGACCATCACAAGATGGCTTCCCCCATGTGGTCAAAGATGGC
>PVJC01024772.1:0-25387 GCA_004026665.1 Murina feae | reverse complement strand
CAGCTTCACTTTCCCTCCTGCCGCAATGGAAAGGGCTGTTTACTCAGGTCCGTGAGTGGCGGCCGCCATGTTGGCTGGGCTAATTTGCATACAGCCGCTCTGATTGGCTGGTGGGCGTGGCTTACCCTGTCTCGGAGAAACGGTTAATTTTAATATTTCGCTTTTATTAGTTTAGATAGATTATATATCTAGATAAGAAAAGTATTTTCTTGGGGAAAGGAGTAAAATAAGATTATACAGTGTGTAATTTAGGGTCTCTTACTCCATTTATTTTCAGTTCTCTTTGCTCTCATTCAATGCTCAGGCCCATTGATAACTGAATAACAGATCCAGAGAAAAAAGAGGCAACCCCCTCTCCCCTAAGTCTCTATTTAAAGAGCAAGAAGGAAACTTTTCTAGAAACCACCAGTGAACTTTACTTCCATCTCAATGTTCTAAACAGACACATTCCCAACCCTGAGCCAATCCCTGTGGCCTGAAAATTGGCATGTTCTTACCATCTTGGACACCATTTCCTGAATCAATCACTGGTTAAAGCAATGGCATTAACAAAATGGGCTAGGACTAACCATGTCCCACTCCCCAGGGAGTGAAGTTTATCCTCTAAAGTTCAAAGCTGTCACCCAATGGGACAAAAAAGTAGGATGGAGGAAAATAAATTCAATGCCAACAACAGTAGGTGGAAACCCACGTCTGTTTTAATACGTACAGAGTTATTATCTTGAAAAAAATATACCTATTATTGGTGAACATTTTTAAACCCCCAAATGATATAGAAAAATGTATACTAGTACTCAGGATTGTATCACTTAGTAACAAAGTAGTAGTAACTCTTCCTCTCATAGGAAGTTTTCTTTAGGCATACACAAATGCATAAGTTGTATAAACTATAAAGACTCAACACTAACCTCTTCTTTTTCTCCTTAGCTGCTGTTTATCTATATCATTATTTTTTTCTAGCTACAAATATTTCAATGTGCATGTGTATCATAATTCAGGATTTCCCATGTGCCAGACTTATTGTTGTTCAGATATTCCTCCAGATGTGAAAACACTCAGAATACAGCTGTGTTAGAGCATGGTGCTGAGGGCACCCCTCAATAAAATGTGGAAAGCACAGCCATTAACTCCCACTGTTTTTAGTCATTTATGCTATTTCCCAACCTGTTATCAGAAACAAATCATTATAAACATGGTTAGACACATATATTTTCCAGGAGAGATCTGATGATAGAACTTTAGACATTTGTACTTCCAGCAGGTTTTTAAAGACTCTAAGAAAAATGGAGATGCATCAGCTGCATTGTCATCCTTCGTAGGCCTACAAATTCACCACCCAGCAAGACTCACAAAGAACAGTTGTGTTCATTTGACACCACATGGAGTAATAATTAGAACTGAAGTGACCTCTTTCACTAGACTTGCAGGTAATAAAATAATGTTATTGTCAAACCAAGGCAGAGGAGTCTGGCTTCCCTAATGTTCAACTCACATATGGTTGCTTTCAAGCCAGTATTTGATCCATGGGTAGTACAGGAGGTTTTATTCAAATTTCCCTGCGTGGAGAGGTGTGTGTGCGCACGAGTGTGTGTGTGTGTGTGTGTGTGTGTGTGTGTGTGTTCGCATGTACTCATCTAAGAGAGGAAGAGAAAAACAGATGGGCAGATAGGCAGACAAAAAAACCCACACAGACATACAAGCAGCATTTTAAAAATGAATTTGGCTGAAGTTAGACAAGTTTTTCTTAAAAACCTAAAGCAGCATTCTCCCCCAAAGCAGCTATTATTAGCTCCATTTGACAAAGAAGGTAAAGGCTCAGAGTAATAAAACTAGACAGTCTTCAGTGCAATTTTTGACTCAAAATCTCTTGTTCCTGTTTCGAAGTCAGCACTACCTTCCAGAAAGAACTGCTAGCATGGTCTGATTACAAGCCATTTAGGGAACATATCATAAAAAAAATACATGTTGATATGAATGAAAGTTGATCTTGATAAAGCAGGACAATTTGGTAAGTTCTCTCTATTCAGGGAGCTGTGTGATAAAGGTGTCAGATCCACGTTAGCATGGCACAAGCACTGGCTGGTAAGACAGCCCTCTTTTTAAACGGCGACATTAATCAGTGCCCACACACCAGTTTAACTTCTGGGAAGAGCTGTGCCAACAATGTCCCCAAGATGCCCGTGTAGCTCAGCACTAGGCACTACACAGCTCAGTTATTTTGCAGTACTTATCATTGCCTTATACATTTAAACTATGGGAAGATTACCAATAACCAGCCATAGAATCAACTGAGCCAATGATACCTTCATATTAAATTCTATAGAAATTGATAAATAAGCTATGAAGTTGTAATGACTTATTGGGATGATTAAAAACATAATTTTATGCATCATTGGTCTGATGCTGCTTCTGAAAGAGGCCCATCGGATCAGGAACTGGAGTCCCAGTGGTCAACGGAAGACAGAGCCTCAGTGAGGAATGTTCAGAAAAACCTTCTACACACTCACCCACACCCCGACATCCCTGAATCGTACCTCTGGTGGGACCCACAATACCTCTCTCTTAGTGTTGGATTCATTCTCTTTTCCGTTCCTTTAGCTGCCCTCTTTTTTAACTCCCTCTGTGTTCCTCTATACTTTTTCCTGCTTCTGAGCCACTGAATAAAGACAAAACTCCAAAGCAAACTCCATTTGCATCTATACTACAATGATGGGGACATACTGTAATTGTCAAATCAAAATATTTGCTCATGCACCACCTAAAATCACCCTACCCCACACACTTCAGAGACTTCTGCCTCAATGAATTCTGTCCTAAAATATAGGCAAAAAGACTCAAAGACAAACAAGAACTGCTGAACAGCTGAAGCCCCAGTCCTCTGACACCAAGAAAGCAACAGCTCTCCAAGCAGCCAACGCTGATGACCAAGGACAAAGCTTTTATTTTTTTTTCTATGGCAAGTCTTCCCACTAGGAGTGATGATTGATGACCTTGTAGAATACACAATGTCCTAATAACGTGTGTACACATGCCTAGCACATTTGGCTTTCCGTATTTATTTGCCAGATTGTATATGTCAAGGCAGCCCTCGAAATGATCTTAATAAAGAAATGTGATTCATACCTGGATGGCTGCAGAGAAGGTTCAAAATATAAAATCCATTTAGTACCAATTAGTCTCAGAACATTATTTATGTAATCTGTCACAATGGCAGATATTAGCAAGAACATTTTTCTCTTTCCTTTGGAACAGTTTATCAATCACCCTTGCTCCTGACAAGCCCTGAGGAGGAGAGCATTTTTCAGGGTGCATTATGAGACTCTAAAAATAAAAGGTGAAACCAGTGTTTATGAGAAGAATATGGGCTGATTGCAAAGACTAGAGAAAAGACTATTTATTCTCCAGGTCACCTTAGTCAAGGGGAGCAGTCGAGCTTGCTCAGGCACTTGCAGTGCTCTGAGGCGAGGGGACAAATCTTCCAGGGGATTGTTAAACTTGTGACATGCAGACATGAAGGGGTTATACAACACTGTGATTAATACCTGGCTTCCAACAAGCAATGTGCAATGTATTGATAATTCGGTGCTTTTCAAATTTGCAAAGGTCACAGAATTCAGGTTACCCAATGGAGTCAAACAAGCAATAAAATCCTTGTACAAGAAGTGATGATATTTCGTACTTACACAAGGTTGTGCTGTTTTCATCTGGAAAGTGGGAAGTAGCCACGTTTGGTCCTGAGAGCAGCAATCTGGAAAGTCCTGGACTTCCGTCACAGTGTTCTCTTAGAGAGTCATTCAATGCCACCAAGTCCTCCATTCTACTTGAGGAAAACAGTTTCCAGGTGCCACATGGCCTCCAGGAGCTGAAAAGCAGAGTTTCCCAGGGCATATTACAATGACTTGGGAGGCTTTCCAATAGGTTGACTAACCCCCATCCCAAAACAGACTAAATAATACTCTCAGAAGAGGGTTCAAAAGGCAGCCTGCACAGGAAGGGCGAGGAGAGACAGAAGATGGGCGAGGAGAGACAGAAGATGGGCGAGGAGAGACAGAAGATGGGCGAAGACTACTCCATAGCTGTTGGTAGCAGGTTTTTAACAAAGGAACTTTCTTAGCAGGCTTGTCTTGGGCTCCCACAAGCCAAGTGGATCTCCTCACCCGCCCAACAAATCTTAAAAGTTTGCATGGGAGCCTAAACAGCGTTGAGTCATATACACCATCCCGCTGATCTCGACAACACGTTACCATCTCAAGGCCACTCCTTGGAAATAGCTCAGGCTGTCCCCATTGTCAATAAAGTAGCCATTGTTGGATGATTCTGGTGGAAGGACCTCTAAGGGACCCACACCATGTTCCAAGAAGAAAGAGTCAGTTAAGTTTACAAAGCACAGAGGACTCTCTTTGTCGGAATAAAACTATAGCAACCACCAAGTGGCTTAGGAGCTGTGACACCCCATTAGCAATAAGCACACTAAGTGCCCAGATTCGGATGTCTAATGCTGTCCCCCCGCAACAGATATCAGGGACCCTTGGAGAAATGGCTAATTTTGAGACCACAGCAGGAAAAACACAAACTGAGCCTAGAGTATTTCTCAGTGTGTAAAAGTAAAGAATGCTAAAAAATCAAAAGGATAGGGCTTTCAAACGAACACAAGAGCCCATCTGAAAAATATGCCAATGGCCAAAGGTAGAACAATTGAGCAACTAAATAATGAATGCAATATTATATTACAAAATGTAATATATATGTATAAATATGAGTCCATACCTATATAAATGGATGGAGAGAGAATGAGAGAGAGCAAGAGCGAGAGCAAGAGAGAGAGAGAGAGAGAGAGAGAGAGAGAGAGAGAGAGAAAGAGAGAGAGAGAGAGAGAGAGGGAAAGGGAGAGGGAGAGGGAGAAAAGAAACAAATCTTTGCAAAATTTGAATTCCAAATTTTTTATGTGTATACACCAGGAAGTGAAACTTATCACCTTCTCCCACTTTTTTTAGTATGGCTATGCTGGAAGCCAATCCAGCATGTCATAACTGCAGGAGTTTCATCAAAAGGTTGATGGAACTTGCTGACTCAACAAGGGCTGAGTCACATATATTATCGCCTATGGTGAATGGCTAAAGGCATTTCCCTAAACCTGAAAAGGGATGATTGCTTGCTGCCAGACAGCTGAGGGCATCTCAATCTACTTGTTGTTGCACCCTGTTGGCCAAACACCTGAACAGCCATAGGCAATTCGCCATTCTAACAATGGATTCTGTTTGAAAACCCTATCCTTTGAAATGTATATCTCCACTTTGCCTTAGGACAATTTTGTGTTAATAAAAAGCAAGGGGTCCTGAGACAAGAAGAACTTAGTTCCTTTTAGCTAAGCTCCTCTGACCCCAAAAGGCCTTTCAAAATTATATTTCCTCTCTCAACTCTTTATTAAGTTACACACAGGCCTTCTCCAGATTGCTGAATCGTTCTAGATGCTGGAACAAGAACTTTGGCATGGCTAGACTTAGTTACTTCCAAAGCAGAATATGGAAAGGGGGAAAAAGTAACTTTATAATGCAGAAACTGGTGAATATTACCTTGGCCAGATAATCAAGGTTAGCATTAGTAATAACTTATATTCATATCACCTACCCTGAGAGGATATAATGAGAGGGCATTTCATCTTTGTGGTCTTTTCCATAAATTTATAATTATGAGAAAAAATATGAAACCAATTATGAGAAAAATATCTGACAAACCCAAATTGAGAGAGATTATACAAATATCTGGCCAGTCCTCCTTAAAACTGTTAAGGTTATGAATAACCTTAAGAAAGACTAAGAAATTTGCACAGATCAGAGTGTTACAGAAGAGCAAAGAAATGCCAAGCATGCTTAATGGAGAAAGGGAAGGAGTTCTTTTATTAAACATTGGTTAACTAATGGACCTGGGAAGAATTTTCCAAATCAGAGTGAACAGTACACAGAGGCTTCGCTTTTTATAAGCCTCTGGGGTCTTTGTTTTGCAGATATGGTTCCACCCCCTTGTGGGTCTGCAGGAATGCCCCTAAGTGCAAGGCCACATCCCAGGATGATTCTGAGCTGGCTGGTGCCAGCACAACAACCCCTCCACCCACCCACCAACCCCACTCCCACCCTCCCTCAGGGCAGTGCTTTGTTTGGTTTTATGGCCTAACATTCCTTGCAAGACCAGCTTCCTCCTCAAGAAGAGATTAAAGATCTATGACAACTAAATGTAAGTAAGTAGTATCTTGAATAGGAATCTAGAACAGAAAATGAACACTAGTGGGAAAACATCTAAAATCTGAACAGAGTGTGAAGTTTGGTTAATAGCAATATAACAGTGATAGCTTCTTAGTTGTGACAAATGTATAATATGTAAATGTAAGGTATTAAATTAGGGAAAATATTGGAGTGAGGGGTATATGAGAACTCTCTGTAACATCTTTACAACTTTTCTTTAAATAGAAGTCTATTTTATAAAATATGTCTCTTTCTGATTTTGAGAGAGAGAGGAAGGGAGAAAGAGAAACATTGATTGGCTGCCTCCTGCACTACTGGGGATCGAGCCTACAATGTGGGCATATGCCCTGATGGGGAATCAAACTTTTGGTGCATGGGACAACACTAAACCAATTGAACCACACCAGCCATGGCAAATATAAAGCTATTTTAAAATCAAAAGCTTATTTATTTTAAAAAGGCATATCATCCATGTAAGAGACTACTTGTCCCCTTAGCTGCCTCTACACCTTGAGTCTGACCCTGAAGAACATAAAAAATGTGGAAGGAGTTGGAAGCAAACAGAGAACAAGTTTCTAGCTACACAGAGCCTGGCACATATAAGTTACTAAAATTTTTATTAAAAAAAGAAAAAAATATGGTGACACAACATTATTTGACTTTGGGTGATGGGAACACAATGCAATATACAGACTATATTGTTGCAGAAAGGCCAAAAAACTAAGTGATGCTTTGAAGAAGTGGAGAAATCACAGTTTTAATAATGCACGGACTCTGGGAATCTTCCAAATCAGAGTGGGGGTAACACATGAGAATTTTGCCTTATAACTGCCCCTGGAGTTCATTGTAATACAAATGTTCCCTCCCTTGAGGCCGTGGAGGAAGTGCAACTTTTCATCTACCCTTCTCCCAGGTGTTCCAAAGTTTCGGTGCCAGAACAAAGCCCCCTGCCCTCCCACAGGGCAGGGCTTTGTTCAGTTTTATGGCCTGACATTCCTTGCAAGACCAGCTTCCTCCTCATTATGTCATAGATATGTACACTTAAAACATATATGATCCTGTTAATGAAAACAAAAAGGAATAAGAACATTTAAAAATCATGCAAGGGGATGTGGAAAGAAGGTGTAGAGATGGAAAAGGCATAGTCTTAAACTGCTGTCACCTGAGTCTGACAGAAAAGATAAGGTTGAGGGATGAAAGAGGGATATAGAGAGAAAGTGAGTTGTGCCATCAGTTCTCTGTGAAAATGTGGAGATGTTTATTATTCTAGTTGGGACGATTCATTTATTGTTTTAATACAGTCTCGTAAGAGTTCCTGGACAGCCTGACTGGTTTGGTTCAGTGGATAGAGCATCAGCCTGCGGACTCAAGGGTCCCAGGTTCGATTCCGGTCAAGGGCATGTACCTTGGTTGCGGGCACATCCCCAGTGTTGGGTATGCAGGAGGCAGCTGATTGATGTTTCTCTCTCATCAATGTTTCTAATTCTCTATCTCTCTCCCTTCCTCTCTGTAAAAAATCAATAAAATATATATTTTTTAAAAAGAGTTCCTGGACAGATGTGAATATTTCCATTTCATAGTTGAGAAGATTCAGACACAAGGAGGTAAAATGCTGCACTTGAGATCTCCTTGTATACCTGAACAAAGATGCTAGTGGACTGCAATGAAGGTGAATTTGTTCTAAGCCTGTAAATCTTATAGAATGTAAATGACACGAGATTTCCCACCTCTAACACCTAAGGATGTATTAATTAACAAGTGGAGAAGCTGCCAGATTGTGTTGCCGTAAATGACAATTGGCAGGATCTATAAGTTATGCCAGCAGAGAATGCTAAGCCAATCCAGACTTTGGAAGTTCAGGAATTCATAAACAACTTATGTAAATGTGAACAGGATTACTGAGCAAGACAGTCTGAACACCCAGACTAATATCCATCCATTGAGCCAAAATTCCTAAGCCTTCTCCAGATCACAACTCAAACTCAAGCATTAATTTCACTGTCTTCTTTCCCATGTAGTATCTCACTGCCAGGCTATTAGGTTCTCCCACAAATATGAGTCACCTCCTTCGAAGGAAGAAGGGCAGGGAGGGGTAGGAGAGAAGCTCCCTTTTACAAGGTGAATGTCAATTCTTCATCCCTGCTGCCCCATAAACCAGTGCTGGATCTCCATATCACCCCTTTGTATCACCAGAAGGCACATTCCTAGCCAAGGATGTGCCAAGTTGATGTCATAAAAGGGGGTTCATGCAATAGTGGTCACCAGCCTTGAAACTTCTTCAGCGGTTCTCAACCTGTGGGTCTTGACCCCTTTGGCAGTCGAAAGACCCTTTCACAGGGGTCACCTAAGACCAACCTGCATATCAGATATTTACATTATGATTCATAACAGTAGGAACATTACAGTTATGAAGTAGCAACGAAAATAAATTTATGGTTGGGTCACAACATGAGGAACTGTATTTAAAGGGCCAGAAGGTTGAGAACCACTGGTTTAACTGGTGATATACTTTAACCTATTTTTTTTTATCTCTTTTGAAACCAGGTACACTTCCCTTATGAGAGAACCCTGGATCCTAAAATTAAGCCCTGTCTGGTCTGCCTCAGGTCCTCCTCTTCTCACTAATTGGAAAGGTTGCCCTCTTTATTGTTGTAATCTTGGTCTAGACCTTCTCATCATCATATGACCACAAGCAAACATAGCAATCTTTTGAATTTTTCCTCTGTATGAGGTGCTGTATTAAGCAGTCTATGTGCATGATCTCCTTCAGTCTCATTATGAAACTCATTTTTCAGAGGTTCATAATACCAGGAAAAAGCAGGACTCAATTCAAACCCAGATTCGGAGCCTATGCTCTAACCACTTGGTAAATGTGCCTTCAAAGTTTAGGAGAAAATTTGTATGGTCAGTTCCCCACCTGAGTTAGGTTAGCTTAGATTAGATTCCCTCTCAGGGCTTTTCACACTCAAGCGATGGCATATAAGCTCCATGAGAACAGAATTTTCTCTTATTTTTCTTTGTTTTTTACTGCTGTGTCTCAGTGCTGGGCTAATGGCTGGCTCAGAACTGAGCATGCAATCACTCTTTATTGAATGAGCAATTACAACACTCTGTAGAGATAGTAGAATATATTAGAAGAACTTAAAATTTGGAGTTAGGTAAACTTTTATACTTAGCAAGTAAATTGATTTTTGCCAGATTGCACAATATCTTCGAGCCAGGAAAATGAGCACAGTGATGCCTTCCTTTTAGGCGATTCTCAAGGAAAAATGAGAAAACCCACACAGAGCACCACATCCTGAGATTTGACTCTTGGTATATTATATGCCAATGGGTGTCTTATTTTATGGTCTCTTTCTCTGTCTTCTGACTAGTTTTCTTATTAGAAGTCATGTGTGTGAATTCAAATTAGCCCCTTGATGAAGTCTGGCTTCCTCATTCATTGACCAAACCCTATCTGTGAATGTTCTAGAGACACTTTTGGATTCTGCTTTCATAAACAAAAATAGCCTTGCCAGAATCATCCACAGGATCTGTCTGGATGCAGATGACAAGCCCGGGTGCTGGCTGATCAGTAGAGAGGAGAGATGGGCTGACTTTCATTTTAGACAAGAGGGGACAAGTGCATTCATGGGAAACAGAAGTTATTGGTTTGGAGAAAAGAGCTATTGCAACAAAAGAGGCTATTATGGTTGACGACATGCTTCTACTGTAAAGTGCCTTAGAGGGTCTGCTCCTTTTTTTTATTCCTTGAAAATGAAGCAAGATGTGCTGGTTGGAGCTCTCCTCGGAAATGTGTATGTGTGTATGTTCCAATCCAAGCTTCTGCCAAATGAAGAAAAAAAAAAGTTTCAGCGCCAATATTCTCTAAGAAGGGAAAAGAAAGCTAGATTTTCCACCAAGATCTTTCTTTCATGGCCAAGCACATCCAAAACCATTTGCCTTCCCCCGCACCAGTGCTCTTCTCGGCACCAGCCCAGTAGACCTGGCAACCAGTTCCCCGTGGCCAGGAGCTGGCACTGAGTCTACCAGTGTAATCCAGGTGGCTCATCACCAGGCAGTTTGTCGACTTTCAACAGATGTTGCAAAAAGCAGTCAGATCTGCCCTCCTTTCCCTGGCAGCTTTCCTGTTCTCTGTTCTAAGGCCTGATGTTTCCTTGCAGCACAACAGTCTGCCTGATGTGTTGGGGAGGGCTATTTTTCTAAGCTAAAGCTCTGCTACTATTTGCTGATTAAATCCCAGCTAGCTCACTGGAGAGGCTTCTTACAGGGAGGAGGGAACAGGATTTATTCAAAGCTGACTGTCATCCCACAATTTGAAATTATGCATTTTCTTGCCAGGGGAAAAAATAATAAAAGCATTTTGTTTCACAGCTAAAGTTGTTCTGCTGATAATGTGGTAAAGGGCACAAAATATGATTTCTCTATGGCTGAAAATACTGAAATTGGTCTGAACTACTTTTAAAGATAATTTTGGGTGCCTACAAAACATACATAGCATGTGCTAGATATGCTATGTACAAAAAACCAACCAACCAACCAACAACAAACAAAGCTCTGCCCTGTCCAGTGTGGCTCAGCTGGTTGAGCCTCCTCCAATGCACCAAAGGTCACTGGTTTGATTCCTGGTAAGGGCACATGCCCAAGTTGCAGGTTGGATCCCATCCCTGGTCCAGTGCATATGGGAGACAACAAACCAATGTTTCTCTCTCACATTGATATTTCTGTCTCTTTCCCTCTCCCTTCCTCTCTCTAAAATCAATAAAAATATATTTTAAAAAAACACACTGGCAAATGACATTACTTTGTCTATCTCTTAGGATTACTCTTCTCTCTACATGACTCCTCCACTTTCTCCCTCTGCTGGATTTCCCCCTGTTCTCTGTCCTGGAGCCAAATTATGCCTGGATTTATCTTATGCATATTCATCTCTCAGTGCTTCACACATCCGCACAGAAGTGAGCATAGGATGGGTGTCTTGAAACTGCTCTTCTCTCAGTCAGTTTCTGTTTCTAGGTACCGCCCATGCCATGATCAACTCACAGCAGCAAGTACAATTCTAGTATTTAAAGAGCCATATTTTCAGTAAAACATGGCTCCTAAATACAAGCCAACTGCTTCATCCGATGCTCTATCAAAGAAGCAGTAATATTTTTCAAAGCTCCAAAGCTATAAAAAATGATGCTATGTTGAGCTTACCAGGAAGCAATTTGCTGGCTCCCCAAGTGGTATCTCTATAGGGGGTTTCAGAATAAATCTGACTGCCTATAGCACCAGCTGGCTTTAGGGGCCAGCCTCCAGTGCATGGCTCCACTGTGCAGCTTTTATGCATTCTTATACCTCTGGGCCCTGATGCACTCCCACAGTCTCATTTTGCCTTCCAAGTAACATCTCAGCCTCACAGTTCTCAATTCCAAATTCTGAAGGAGAATCAGGTTGGCTTACCTCATATTATTGTTCCAGATAACAGACTATAGAGTACTGACCAGCATCAAGACTGTCAGAAAATTAAACATGGAACTGCCATTTGACTCAGTGATCCTATTTTCAGGAATATCTAATCTAATAAAAGAGTAACATGCAAATTAATCATCACTCTAAGACATCTAAGCCATGCCCACAAGCCAAGCCACGACCCCAGCCAATCAGAGTGGCTGTATGCAAATTAACTCAGCCAAGATGGCGGCCAGCAGCCACGGAGCTAGAGCACACAGGAGGCTTCTATTGCGCCAGTGATGGAGTTGAAACTACCTGCCTAGGCCAGCCGGGCCTCTCCTCAAGGCAACAATGTTTCAATTATAGAAGCCACAGAGCTGAAGCAAACAGGAGGCTTCATTGCCTGACTAGGCCTCCGCTCAAGTCAACAGAGTTTCAATTATAGAAGATAAATAAACCCCAGAAACCTGATTCCAGCCAGCCTCACTGGGATGTTGGGGCAACGGGAGCTGTGCGCAGCCTGAAAATGGCCCGCAGACCCTCACCCAGGCTGGCCAGGCACACCAGCAGATTGTGAGAGGACACAGGCCGGGCTGAGGAACCCCCCTGAGTGCACAAATTTTTGTACACCAGGCCCCTAGTATACTAATAAACCCAAAACACCAATCAGAAAAAATATATGCATCCCTATGTTTATGGAAGCATTATTTACAATACGTAAGATCTGGGAACAGCCCAAGAAACCATCAATAGATGAGTGGAAGATGAGTGGATAAAAAAAAGCTGTGGCACAGATACACCATGGAATACTATGCAGCTGTAAAAATAAGAATCTCTTACCCTTTGAGACAGCCTAGAGGGACCTGGGAAGTATTATGATAAGTGAAATAAGCCAGTCATAGAAAGACAAGTATCACATGATCTCACTCATATGTGGAACCGAATGAACAGAATAAACTGAGGAACAAAAGAGATCCAGAGACATAGAAGCATGGAATAGACTACCAAATCTCAGTGGGAAGGCAGGGGTGGGTGGGAAGAGATCAACCAAAGAACTTGTATGTATATATGCATAACCCACGGACACACACAACAGTGTGATGAAGGCCTGGGAAAGGGGGCAGGGTGGGCTAGAAGAGGTCAATGGGAGAAAAATGGGGGATATATGTAATACTCACAACAATAAAGATTTTTAAAATATATTTTTATTAGTTTCAGAGAGGAAGGGAGAGAGATAAAAATATCTATGATGAGAACCATTGACCGGCTGCCTCCTGCACACCCCCCACTAGGGCCCAAGCCCACAACCTTGGCATGTGCCCTTGCCGGAATCTAACCCAGGACCCTTCAGCCCACAGGGTAATGCTCTATCCACTGAGCAAAACCAGCTAGGGCCAATAAAGATTTTTTAAAAAGAAAGAAACTATTAAAAAAAGATTGCTTGTCCTAGATCAAGGCTTCACCTCCAGTCCAATCTCCTGGGACATAGGCATGGAGGCACAGATGCGGTTGCCTGAGGTGAGGAATTGTAGACTGGGGCATTTTCTATAAAACCTGTGTGAAAGGCGCATGTGATATTATCAGCCAAAATAAATCAGTTTTTAGACGTTTTTAGTAAACCACAAGTAAAGTGACAATAAGACCACCTCTAAAGGTAGATACCTGTTTATTGCATAGAAAGGTTGGCAGTTCAAATTATTGTGTTCAATGGTTCCATTTATGTAGAGAAAGAAGCTCAGGGAAATGGTAAAATGGTCTTCGTATTTAAATGCAAATTAATTTATAAAACAACTACTTAATTTGCAAGCCAATACTAGATGCTACAGGGAATATAAGAAATATTGGAGATGTAACATGTCCATGGGGGTTTTCTTTTCCCACCTTTTCTTTTGTTTTTCAGGATTTCCGGAGAATGATGAAGCATGTATTAGAAATCAGGGCTAGTACAACATAGCACCTGAGAGCTGTGCAAACAGAGATACAGATCAATGGGATATCAAACATCTAAACATTTAAATGACAATTCTATCAATTAGCCAGATGTTTCCAAATGCTTAACTACTTGGCATTGTATGTGTAGCTGGTTCCAGAACAATCTAATTGATTGAAGGAGCCTTTTTACTTCTCATCCACATGTCGGGTGTCAGGTAAATACATCTACCTTCACTGTAATACCTTCACTAGTTCTATGCATATAATCAAACAAATGAAAACTAAAGCTTTGGATTAAACAATGGAGGGTTGGTTGTAAGTAATCAGAGATGTTACTTTAAGTCCATTAACTCGAAGATCTAGTGAAAGAACAGATTCTTCTAGAAAATAAATCTAATGATCAGCTGCACTGTTTGTTTTTGTGGTGTATGTGTTTTTATATTGATGTTATCATAGCGTTACCAAGTATGCATTCAGATTTTGAATCCTTTATATATGATGTGGTCCATTGGCCAAGTGACAGTAACAATTTCATTAACTGTGTTAAGCTCCAGCCTAAATTTGTCCATATAACAGACATGTGGTTGCACTGGAGTAAACTAAATACAGAACACAGAATGAGGATCTAGTCCTTCCACTACAGTAGATTACAATTCAATTGACCTATAGAGCTAGCTATAGTCTTCACATTGGAGTAGATTTTGCCAAAGATAAAAGAATTAGACAGAATGTGACAAAATATAAGCCTGCAGGAGAGTCCACCTATAGAAGACAGGAGCATCTGAAATAAACTTAAGTTTAGTCCATCCCTGGTGACCTGAGCCTCCTGGGCTAGCCAAACCAGCAAAATTAGGAGCAGCTACAAAGAGCAGTGAGCCAACACCCTCCTAAGATGGGACACAGTATGGAAGACAAGTCATTAGCAGCATGACATACTCCAGAACAGAAACCAGTATTCTTGCAAGGAGTGACTATGACATCGTGATGCATTGAGCAGATTCCACCATTCAAACAATCATGCTTTTGTGCAAGGCACAGATGCAGCTCAAAGTTATGAATATGGCTCTTCCCAGGTGACTACAGCTGCTGGTTAGTGGGAAAGTCTCATCCTCTAGGAACCACTCTAGTGGAAAGAAGAGAATTATCCTTTCAATGTGTATAATCCTCTTCTGAACTCAGGGTCAGCCCTCTCTTAGAACAGAACATCCTATCCCTTAATGTTCGCCTAATAAAAGCTGACACAACTTCAAGAAAAACTCAAAGGCAAAGGTAAACATAGATTGATGGAACAGTCATGGGAGGCCCTGAAAAAAGAACATATGTGTAAAAATAAAACAACTAATTTTTTTTAGCTCTTAGCATGTGCCAGGCACTGTGCAAAATGCTTTACATGAAACATATCATTTAAGTTTAAAATAATGCTGCAGAGTAAGTACAATTATTTCCTCTACAGATGAAAAAAAAGTGCTCAGACAGTTTAAGGAATTTATCTAAAGTTGCACAGAAAATTGGGGTTGTACTGTGTAATTTAGCTAGGTTGGAACTACATTACCCACAATTCCCTTCCTTGTATGAGTTCTGATTAGGGTTACCCACAAGAAGCATTAGCTATAATTTTGGCAACAAAATGACAGCAGCCATTTTACTTTAGAGGTCCCTGTTGGTTAGAGTGAAAGGCTGAGGGTTCCTGTTTGTCTGTACTCTTCTCCAACCTGAGTCCAAATCCTCCTTCTGACTGGGGTCCAACATCAACTCCAGGACCACCACCCGATGTTTCACTGAAATTTCACAGAAGCAGTACTCACAAAGGGGCCACAATCTTTCCTAGACTCCTACACCATCCCGTCACAGTCCTCTCCAGCAGCTGGATATGCCTGCAGGATCTAACTTACCCACTTGACCCGCACTAGTTCACCTGTGCCAGAGACCGCTCTCTGATTTTTTTTTTTTTGGACCTTTTGTTCCCATAGCCTCCCACTGCTGGGTAAGGTAAACTTCCTATTCCCTAAAACTTATGGTGGCTGTGTCTCTTATTAACCAGTGACTGACTTAGCAAGTGGTGAAGCCATGAGGTCGGGATCCAGGAGCACTACTGTTAGGGACATGCAGCTGTCAAAGGCAATATTAGGATTGGTTAGAATCCTTCTTTATTTTACAAGAAGAAAAAGAAAGTATTTATAGCAGTTTTCCCCCATGAATATCTGGTTACACACAAACCTTTCTAACTTTCTTTAAAATCAAAGGGTAAGAGCAATATTTTGGTAAATAAGGTTATAAAATCTACAAGCAAGATGCCATAGATGAAACTGCATCTAAAGATTAAACCTCCCTGAAGTGATATAAATGGAAATGCAGTGCCCATAGTGGAGTGCGCATATATGATTCTATTGGTGTACATTAAGTTTCTCTTACCCCAAAGCATGCACAAAGGCCTCAGGCCCTGCAGTTATAATGCCAAATGCTCTTATGCACAGTAGATTCTACTGTGCATTGCACAAGTCCTTGCAAGTACTAGAGCTTGATGGGGGCTGGTAGGCAAAAGCAGTGCAAGAAAATTTGCTCATCACTTGAAGAAGGCCTACATTCTCTCCCATTTACAACCATTTCTGTGATGGCAAAAGCCAATTTTTCTGATAACATGGCATTTCTTATATGCATTACCTTCTCCTCTTTCCTGGGTCTGAATCATGAAGAATGAACCTCGAGTCAAGTCTTCTTGTGTCCCAGGAACACATCCTGCCTGGCAATTGTGTTTTAAGCACACATTTTTGGTAATTTTCATTATCTCTAAAAATATCAAAGCCATAAATATTATTTTTTTAAAAAAGACAGAGATGGCAAATTATATTGCCTCTCCAGTCAATCATAGGTGTTATTAGAGGAAATATAAAAAATAAGAGAAAACATTGGGAATAAGGTACAAGATAGAGTTCAGTTGTTTATACCTGAGAATATTTTGATATGAGAAGTGGATAGACCCTCACTCATATTCCTAGGGACTGACTTAGTCAGAATAATCCCAAAAGATAACTGGTGGACATAGAATTCTTGCATCCATAGCATAAAGTCCATCTCAGAGACCTGGACAAGAGGACTTAGTATAAAGCTTGGTGTTCCAGGCTTAAAATGGATCCATCTGGGGGAACTCTATATTTTGAATCATAATAGCAGCTGTCATTTATGTGGTTCCAGTCATTTACTGGACACTGTATACAGTCTGAGTGGTTGATAATTTTGAAAACTGCAGATGTGTCCAACTTAATAAAATAGCTGTAAGAATATGTTTGCATAGCATCCTCCTGAGAAGCATGTGACCATCTAAGAAGACAGGCAGTGGCATTGTTATTGTTCTTACTTTACAGGTAAGGAAACTGAAACTGAAGCTCAGAGCCATTTATCTCGTGTCTGCTAGGGTGCCACAGCTCAGCAAAAGACATCTGTCTCATACCCAGCTTCTTAGATTACAAGTTTCACACCCTTCAACACTCCTCCTCCGTGTTGCTGGAAATGCTCTTAGTTTGGATTCTCAAAGAGTCTAGCATTAGATAAAATACATTATTTGACAATTAAAATTTGCAAGCTATTGTCAGTTTCAATTAATACTCTGTGCCCTATTGGTGATAACATTCAAAGCTAAAGAGGAAGAGATCGTTCTTTTGCTTAAGACACCCCTGAAAGAGAATATTTGCATACAAGATTGAACATGTGATCGCTATAATAATAAGGACATTAAGGAATTATCTGTGCAAACAATGTCATGTTTTCTCTGCTTTTCAAAACTCCCTTCCTTATTATCTGACGCAGTCCATGTTAGCTAACCATTCCATTAGCTGTTCTGGTGAAAACCATGACAACTATTACACTAGGTTATTACACTAATAACTATGTAAATATTTCTTCAGACAAATAATAAAAATCTCATGAAGATTTAGGATAGAACTTTTATAAAATAAAATGTGGATAGAATATCATTTAACTTCAATGTAAAGAAGCAATAGGTTCTATCATCTAAATATCTGCTCTGCGACTTGCGAAGGTATATCATAGAAAAGGTTATTATTCATATGTCAACAATGACATAAAAAGCACAGAGTAACATTACAGCATTGTTTAAAAATATAATGATGACAAGCTTTGACCTATAGAATTTATAGCAAGATATGTCAGTGAGCTATGAGACTCTTGACAATAAGACCCATGTCTTATTGCTGTATCCTCAGATATATGGTGACTATTTTGTAAATATTAGATAATGAATGGGATTTTAAACAAAATTTGTACAATCTGGGAGGCAAGGAAACATTTAAGGTTCAAAAACTACATTTCACCATATAAATTAAATAGAACATTAGTTATACATGAGTTCCTTATTTGGGTCATAGGAAGTCAGAATACCATAACGAGGGAGGAGGGAAAGGTTTAAACTTTGGAGTTTGAAAGACCTGGATTCAAACCCTTACTACATGTAAGATTTTATTATGTCTGTACTTCACCTAAAAAAGGAGGGGGGATTGATTTGCAAGACAAAAGGGCCATACCACTAACATCATACACAAAAGACAAAAGAACCATAAAAAACAATAGGAAACAGAACTACGGACTTTCAGACAAGCTAGCGAAAAAGGATTCCCATAAATTCAGTAAAATATCTTCCTGCTTCTATTAGATCTATTAGGGAGAAAGAGGGTTCCCTGCAGGATCCCAGAAAATAGTGGCTATAAACAAGGAGATAGAGCAGATTGAAATTGGGTCTGTGGAAATTCATTGAATGACACTTCGATTATTTTCAGTAAATTGGCAGATGTGTGGGGACCCAATCAAATAGGAAATACCAGTGTCTTAACTTTCACTAGTAACTCATGAGACAGTGTCTTAATAAAACATATTACTTCCAAGTCTTTGCCCTACTGACAGATCTTTATTCTGCCATTTCCTTATCATACACTAACAACTAGCATTTGTTGAGCCAGAGCTACTCCCTCAAACTAAGTTACTCCCAGAAGGAAAAAAGCCTGCCTGCAATGTTGCCAAGGAGGCAGTCAGGTGGTCCAACTGATTCCAAGTTAGTGATGACCACAGTAACCAGACTGGCTGTGGTTCCTGTGGCTTTCTTCACCCTGCAATGAGAACTACAGAATGCCTTAGAATGGTTCAGTTGGGTTACATACAGTGTATACAGCTTATGGGGGAATTTCTATAGTTAGCTGTCTGGGTTTGGATCCCAATTCTACTCCTCAGTATGTGCTTGAAGTGGAATTAATTTTCTAGAGCATGCCTCCATTTTATATTACCACATGGGGTTGTTGTGAGAATTAAGTGAGATGATATAGTCTATGGCTTAGCACAGTTCCTGGCACACTGTAAGGGCCCAACAAAGGTAAGATGCTTATAGAAGTGGTCATGGTGCTGGGGGTGGAGGTAGTCATGATGGACGCCATGGTAGAGGTGATGGTGAGGGTGGTAGGTATAAGTATTTCTCTCTCTTGGACTGCAACCAGTGTGGCTAGAGAGCGGACCATGAGTCCTGAGTAGGGGCAATGGGGGATTGAGAAAATGAAAGAGACAGACACAGAGACAGTAGGGAAAGCTGGGACCATGTGGGACAGCAGGCCCTCTGATGGACAATGACCCAGAGCCAGTGCAGCATGTTTATTTTATACAGTATGATTCCAGGAAGTTTAACTAGAGTTTAAGACAAAGGAAATTATTTGAAATCATGGTTAAAGATCAAACTGTAATTCTTCATTCTTGTAACTTCTTTGTAATTGTCACTCCTGGCTGAGCCCAGATAATTGCATCCATTCCTTGCACCTGGCTGAACTTAGAGGATGAAACCCACCCCCTGGCACCTGAGCTAAGGGTCAGGCTGACAATATACCTGCCTTTGGCATGATATGTTTCCAGGACCAATGCCATTGGACTCAGCTGACAATAATTAAAGAAATGCTCATGTGCTTTCCCAGGCGCTCTCTACAGGTAGGGATACATTATTGAAATGCTATGACATAGTATATACACTAATAAAAGCATAATATTGAAATTAACCGTCTCTTTGGGATGGGTAAGCCACGCCCACCAGCCAATCAGAGCAACAATATGCAAATTAGCCTAGCCAAGATGGCAGAGGCCGCTGCCCAGGAGAAGCCGCACACAGGGTCCAGCCCTAGTGCAGGATGGGAAGAGCAAGCAGGCCAGTGGGCAAAGCTGTGGGGAGAGGAGCAGGGTGGGAAGAGGCTGTGGCTTGGAATCGATCATTGCGGGGCACACACACGGGCCTCCGCGGCTCCCTGTGTGTGCCCTGGCCTCCCGATGGCTTCCCAGGTGGAAGCCCGGGGCGGGACCAGCCGGCCCTGAGACTCCGTCCTGGGAAGCCATCGGGTCACCAGGGGCACAGTTGGGGAGGCCTTAAGCCTCCCTGCGCATGCCACAGCCACCTGGTCGCTTCCCAGGTGGAAGCCCGGGGGCAGGACCAGCCGGCCAGCCCTGAGGCTCCATCCTGGGAAGCCATCATGTCACCAGGGGCACACACGGGGAGGCCTTAAGCCTCCCCGTGTGTGCCACAGCCACCTCAATTGCTTCCCAGGCAGATGGCCCCAAGGGTCAATGGGAGCTCTGGGCATCCTAAAAACGGCCCTCAGCCCTCTCCCAGGCTGGCCAGGCACCCCAGTAGGGACCTGAACCTTGAAGGGGCTGTGGCCAGCCTGAAAACTGCCCTCAGCTCCTCACCCAGGCTTGCCACACCCCCATGGGGTGAGGGTTCCCACTGGGGAGCTTGGCCAGCCTGTAAACAGACATCAGCCCCTCACCCAGGCTGGCCAGGCACACCAGCAGGTGGACATCCCCAGAGGGGTCCCAGACTGCGAGAGGTCACAGGCCAGGCTGAGGGAACACCGCCCCGAGTGCACAAATTTTTGTGCACTGGGCCCCTAGTCTATAATAATAAAAGCTTAATATGCTAATTAGACCAGATGTCCTTCCAGACGACTTTCTAGACGAAGCTGAGGTAGAGGCCAGTGGCTGCTGTGGAAGGTAGACAGGGACAGAGGCTGAGGACAAAGCAGCTGTCATGGCAGCAGGGACTGAACCCCTTGCACAAATTTTGTGCACCGGGCCTCTAGTTAAATATAATGAAAAGAGTAAGGTTCTGATCAGTTAGATGAGAATCCAAAGCCCATTCATTCAGCCTTTTGACAACACTAAGCATTTTAAGTAAGTTGCATAGTGTTTGATAGCTTCAGACTTAGTATAATGGTACTTAGTACCCATCTCAGAAGATTATGAAGATTTAATGAATGTATTGATTATCTATGTCACATAGTTTAAGTGTAGTAGCTCATTTAACCATTTGTACATCATAAGCATTTATAGATGCAAGCAGTGGACCTTTTTTAATTAAATTCAAAATATTATGGCAATTAATTGGTTAACTTTTACTATGGTCCAGCAAGGTATTGGCTCCACTTTCTGATGAGAAAACTGAGGCTTGGAGAGTTTAAGCAATTTTCCCTTGTCACAAGAGGAGATATGGCAGGTTTTAAACTCAGGTTTTAATCAGACTTTAAATCCTGAATTCTTTCCATGAAGCTACTACTCAAAAGCCTTAATATACATGAGTGCCTAGTACAGTGCTTGCTCCTAGTAGCTTCCGAATAGTCAACACAAACTCTCTTCCCTAAACCTACCTTACCTTGGGCCTATGGAGGATTTGGGGAACACACACACATGCCCAACACAGCTCACTGTTGCCAGTGAGGACTTTCTTGCTGCATGGAGTAGAAAGCCACTCCAAAATACCTTTATCTCTGGCTTGTTGCTTCTTACAGCTTGAAGTTCTTCTTTTATTTACTTATTTTACTTTATTTTTCTTGTCTTTCTCCCAAAGTAAAACATACTGGTAAGGACTTGTCTCTTACTCTCATCTATACCCCTATATAGTGCATGGCACACAGTAGGTACTCAATAACTCTTGGTTGAATGAGTGAACACTTTTTTTGAAACGGCATTAATAGATCAATGGCAATCTTTTTTCCAGGTAAGTGATACAAAACAGGCTAGCTTGACAGAATGTGCACCACAACTTAAGCATCTTTGAGGACTTCCACTCCCAACAGGATAAGGTGAGGGATGCCTATAATGTGCTTACAAACTCTTGGTTTGAGCCAAACCCCTCCACCTTGAGCATGGTTCCAAGGGAACACTCATCTCCCCAACATGTTAGAACATTTCCCCTCTACGTTGTACACCAGCAGCTTCTCAGACTCACTTTTTAAGGTCAATACGCAGGACCGATTTACATAAACCCCACTCCGCTCATTGCTCTTTCCTATTATTGACATAACTGACGTTCAGTCTTGGCCTTACATAGAGAAAACTTCCTTTTTCATCAATAAAAACCTGGACTATGATTTTACAGAGAATATCTAATGTCTTATGGATACTATCTTTCTGAGGATCCATTTTGACTCCCAGCAGTCCGTTTACTGTATATTTCACTCAACTTGATGGAGTGCAAGTAGGTGAGTATTTACAGATGATTTGTCAATATCAACTGATGTTTTCCTGTCACAGATAAACAGCCTGTGCCATGAATCAATAGTGTGTTGGCAATGCTGTCACAATCCCCCCTAATGGGTGTGCGGCATGTTGACAGCAGATATATTACCATGAATGCCTGCAAATGTTAAACAGCTAAGCTTTTTGTGTGTCACCACTTCGTGCCTCTAAGAAGCAGAGCTTTTGTTTCAAGGGTGGCCTCGGAACGTGCCAGAGGCCTGTCTGCCTGCACCAGGGCAGAGGCTCCATGCCATCCCATTCCAGCTGCAAATTTCTGCTGAACAAATGAGCTGAAATCCATCTAGGCTGTGTGGCTTTGATTACACAGCTGTGCCCAAATGCTGATGTTTTCATTAATAGCAAGGTTTTACAGTGCTTTCCATGCCCTGCTTAGCCACAGCTCAGAATCGGCACTCACTCTGTATTTCCCAGCCCGACTGGCAACATGCAAATCGGACCAGGCTGCTCCCACTCAGACTTCTGGGTCAGACAGTTTCTTGAAGGGCTCAGGACCCAAGAGCTATCAAGACAACATCACTAATTCTGGCAGAGAAGTCAAGAGCAGGCAAGTCCAACCTGGAATCCAGGGGAGTGACATCTTCAGCAATCTCTATAGCAGACAGTACTCTGCAATCATGTAACAGGGGTGGGGACACATATGGACACCTCAGGCCATATAGGGCCTGTGAAATCATATGGTCTTGCCCTGCCAAGGTATTGGGGGCGAGTACATTAAATGTTTGACCAAACATAGCAGGCTAATTTTGAAGTTCATAATTTTGTATGAGCCATGAATGATCTTATAAATATCCAAGTGGCCCTTGGCAGAAAAAAGGTTCCTCTCCCCTGATCTGGAACTTGAGCTTTGAAATTAGACTAACCTTGTTTCCAGTCCTTTCACTCAGATTCAGAGTGAAACATTCAGTTTATTTTCTTATATTAGAATATAGGGAGGGGGTGGGGGGTTATAATGATAGGACCTGATTATTATGACGATTTAATGAGATGCTGCATGTAAAAGTTTAGCCTAGGGCCTGGCACTAAATATGTTCTCAAAACATGGAAAGTATTATTAGAAAAAGTGAGCACGATAAAAATGACAAGGCACGATTTCAATGAAGGGTCTGTCCCAATGAAAGACGCAGTGATAATGTTGCCATTACGTGCCAAGGAGCAGCCAAACATTCATGACTTGCCTTTATGGGATAAATGTCACCTCCGTTTTACTTTGTACAGATATTAGAATTCTTAATGTGCATTAGGACATCAGTAAGGCACAGAATAAAACACACCCTCCTTGAATCCTATAAATAAAGGCCTGTCTTAACAGAAATTGCTAGGTGATTAACACACCATGTGGTGATAATATCTACTTACTCCACTCTGATTCCTTTGTTCATACACACACGCGCACACACACACACACACAAAAAAAAAAAAACGTAAAAAAAATCTAGCCAAACTAACTCTTCCTGTGTAACAGTTTATGCTCCTTCAATGCCAAGTTTTTACCAAAATTATAAATATAGCTTAGGTATAATTCATACATAAAAAGGGCATGAAAAGCACTCTTCTCAAGAACACTGTGAGATAAATACATCAGCAGGTAATGCTCCCATTTCTCAAGTGAGAGGAGCAATGCTCAGAAAAGTGACTTGCCCCAAATCCTGTACATAATAAACACACAGAAAACACATTTAAGAGTGATTAGGTACTTTAAAACTCAGAATCTAGCACCCACACCTGGCAAGGTGTGACTAAATCCTAAATATCCATTCTTCTGATTAATACTGTTCAGACCAAAGAAACATTTCTCTGTCTCTCTTGCCCTATTTGCTCTAAAAAGGCAATTATGTCCTAAAGCTGTGAGCGTCTGCAGTTGTCTGCTGCTGGTGTTGGAGGCAGACACTGCTTCAGAGAGAGTGCAGGATTTGAGCAGTAGGGGTGCTTAGGTGAAAAGAAAAGCAAATTAATTAACTTGTCAAATCCTCTCTCTCAGGTAGTATGAAAGCAATAAATGCTTGCACAATGAAGTATTCTTTCCCCAGAGTATGTCCATTTTCTCACTTCTGTTTTCCAATTCATAGCTCTACAGGTACATAGGAATTTCATAGTTCAGCACTTGTCCCTTGATGGCTGAGAAATAGTTTGCAGTATTAAACAGCTGATGTCATTCTTAAATTCCCATTGCTGCTGCTGACTCTACATGAATACCTGAATTGTAAATAGGGTGTAATTAACATAAAACTACTTTGTAAGAGGTAATTGAAAGATTTAATCCAACCCAAAACCAATAAGGTGACCAAGACAAGCAGGGTAAAAGCAAAAGATAGAGTTTATTGATTACTCTCCGGTGAGGTTCCTCGGTCTGGGGGGAAACGGGCTGGGGAAGTCACAGACACACAAACCAGGCAAAACTTCTTTATGCTGCTGTTGGGCCAATCAGGTTTGTCCACGGTAGATTATTGGGGGTTGAGGGGAGGTTGATTTAAGTTCAAGCAGGGAGTTTGTACAACTGCACTTTGGCCATCCTGAGAAATCCCAGATGACCCTTAAGGAGGGTGTTTTTACAGGGCCAGTTTTATCAGGGCAGCAGTTTGGCCTTGGGCTATTTGACTCAGCAGGAGGAGTCTTGAAGGTCCCTGTCTGCCCAGCCCCCAGACCTTACAGTAATGAAATTTTCAATTAAAATTAAATCACAAGTTTTTAAATTTAAATAACTATATTTTTAAGTGTTAATGTTCATTATTAATAATTTGAGATGTTCCTTTTAATTTTCATAATTTTGCCTAATTTACAAAAAAATGACTTTGAAAGCACACCAAAAATATTTTCCTTATTTCAAGACTTATTACATATATTATAATTTACTTTTTTGAGGAAAATGTAATCAAATTGTGGACATTTGGATACAATGATATTTTTAACCTTTACTGTTAAAAGCCAAATTATGTGGGAAAGTTTACCACAGCATTGTTAGTGCTTGACTGAAGTAAATCAAGGGAAAAATTGAGGGAATGAGTATTAATCATTTATTAGTTATGCATGTCTTTATTTTATTACTCATTCAAATATTGCTGGCCTAATGAAAAACATTGAGATGTAAGCAATCACAATGAAATCCCGACTCTGGTATTTTTCAGACTTTTGGTCATTAAAAAAAGACAAAGCTGTACTCATTTTCATTGTGTCATTATGAAGCTGAAGCTAGTGTGACAGAATCTACT
>PVJC01024771.1:0-25292 GCA_004026665.1 Murina feae | reverse complement strand
CAAGAACCTACAGCCAAAATTACTTTACCCAGCAAAGCTATCGTTCAGAATTGAGGGTCGGATAAAGACCTTCACAGACAAGAAAAAGCTAAAAGAGTTCATCACCACCCAACCAGTATTATATGAAATGCTGAAAGGTATCCTTTGAGAATAGAATAGAATCAGAGGCATAGAAAAGGAGTGGACTGACAATTTTCGGAGGTTAAGGGTGTTGGGGATGCGTGAAGAGACTGGACAATAATTGTACACCTATGGATGAGGACAATGGGGGGGGCAAGGTCAGAGGTTGGGGTGGGAATTGGGAGGAGGGGAGCTATGGGGGAAAAAAAGAGGAACAACTGTAATAATCTGAACAATAAAGATAAATTAAAAAAAAAAAAAAGACGTAGGGGAGACTTGAACTCGTCAGAAAGGAATCCTGCCCACGTGGACTCACGTTCTAGTGAGGGGAGGAATGAACATGATGGGGCGGGTCTCAGGGCGCACAGCAGCCTCCTGGCCTCCTCCTCAGGGCAGCTCACTTCCAGATTTTGCATATTGACCTTTTAAAAATATATATATTTTTGTTGTTTTCAGAAGGGAGAGGGAGAGAGAGATAGAAACATCCATGGTGAGAGAATCATTGATCGGCTGCCTCCTGCATGCCCCACACTGGGCATCGAGCTTGCAACCCAGGCATGTGCCATCACCGGGAATAGAACCGTGACCGCCTGGTTCATAGGTCCACGCTCAGCCACGGAGCCACGCCAGCTGGGCTTGAATAGTGGCCTTTAAGTGAGGTTTTGTTTGAACCATGATCTCAAAGCTGAAAACCCCATGATTCTCAAGTGGGTAAAAGGTTGACCCATTTTATTCTCGACACCCCAGGCTCCGTCGGGGCAAACGTGGCACCTCAGGTGAGCGTGTTCTTTGCAAATGTGGTCCTAATGACGTGGGTTAGAATAGGCCCCCTTCCTCAGTTCTTACAGAATTGGACTTCCCATCATTTTCGGTGAAAGCTGTGCTTCCTAACAAATCCTAGCTAGCCATCAAGACGCATGCCGCCAGTGGGGCCTCATGTCTTTCTGATTCGGTTTAGATCTCTCCAAAACGCCTCGATTAAATTTGGCTCTTCTCAGAACGTGGCTTTGATTCAGGAAGCGTGAATGCTCGGCGAGCTTGGCAAGTATGAGACGCTTCTCTCTGTCACACTCTCCCCGGTGACTAAGGCCTGCGTCTAACACAAACAGGTACATTTTTAGCCCCGTGGCTGGGGGACAACACTCGTCAGGCTTCACTGCCCATTCCCCGCTGGCTTGCAGGTTCACAGTGCTATGTAGGTGCGTCCTGCGCACACCTGCAGGGACCTGGCCAAGCCCGTCCCAAGCTTATTCCGCAGCGATGCTCAGCTCTGAGGACTCGGGGACATTGCGGCTGCATCTTCCAGAAGGTTTCATAAAGCACTTTGCAGTTTTCGTGTCTCTGCAGCCTCCTCGGCCTCCTGGGCTGGGTCCTGAGCACACGGCAGAGATGCGCTGGGATTCCCTGATGCGATGCATGTGCCATCGGCTGACAGAACAGACAGTGACAGGCCCCTCCGGGAAGCAGCACGGAAAGCTGACAGCTGCGTTTCCTGACAGATGACAGGGAGGGGCTGTGAATGGATCAGGTACACCTGTCCCTTAATGGCTTGGCCCTTGTGACAGCGGCACCCCTCCCCCAACAGTGGCCACGGAAACAAAGAACAGGGTTGGAGAGGAACGGTGACCAGACGGTGGAGAGATTCAGTGAGACCTGTGTGTGCACAGGGAGATGCCTGGATGTGTCTGTGGCGCTTCCTCAGTGCCTGCTTCCTCTCAGCCCGGGTGCTACGACCTCCCGCAGGGACAGAGGACGGGGCATCGAAACCTTGGCTGGGCTTGTAAATGTCAGAAATCGACTTGAGGCATAGGAAACTGGACCCGGGCATGACGTTTACAGATCATCTAGAAACTTCAAAGACCTGTGCCAGGTCAGAGCCAGATTCCCAGCTCCAGAGGAGCCGTTCCCGGGACAGAGGAGGGAGTGCCTCTGGAAGTCACAAGGGACACGGACCCTGGAGTTTTTCCACCCCTCCCCCCTCCAAAAAGGCCCTGCTCCTCCACCCGCCTGCAGGGAGCTTGCAGGGGTGAAGAGCATGGCAGAAACCTCAGGCAGGCCTGGGAGCCCCGGATAGAATCCAATACTTGGGACATTATTTTCACTAAAACACAACAATAGCACACTCATTAGTCACCAGAAATTCAAAGCGAGCTAGGTGCCTTGGATTTGTATTTGCTAAATCTGGCAGCTCTACATGCATCCTGGGGAAACACCAAAAGGTTCCCTCGCCTGAGCATGACAGGAAGATAAAGGCAAGAAAGGCAACAGGGCCACGTCTGCTCTGCCTGCATCCCAGGGACGAGCCTCTGGCGGAGGTTTCTAATGTCAGATGAGGAGGACACGGCTGCCATCTGCAGGGAGCTTTCTTCTCAGCACAAGTATGGACTCCAGGTGTCACCAGACCAGGTTTGTAAATGATAGATAGATAGATAGATAGATAGATAGATAGATAGATAGATAGAAAGATGATAGATAGATAGATAGATAGATAGATAGATGATAGATAGATGATAGATAGATAGATAGATAGATCGATCACACACACACACACACACACACACACACACACACACAACAATAAAAGCCCACACTTACTGAGCACTTGCTATGGAGCAGGGACCAGCCTGGCCGGTGTGGCTCAGTGGTTGAGCATTGACTATGAACCAGGAGGTCACGTTTCGATTCCTGGTCAGCGCACATGCCCGGGTTGCAAGCTCAATCCCCAGTGTGGGGCATATAGGAAGCAACTGATCCATAATTCTCTCTCATCATTGATGTTTCTCTCTCTCCCTCTCCCTTCCTCTCTAAAATCAATAAAAACATATTTAATTTTTTAAAAAAGAAAATAGCCCTAGCTGATTTGGCTCAGGAGATAGAGTTTCAGCCTGCAGACTGAAGGGTCCCTGGTTCGATTGCAGTCAAGAGCACATGCCCAGGTTGTAGGCTCTATCCCCAGCTGCTGGAGACAGCTGATCAACGATTTTCTCTCATCATTGACGTTTCTATCTCTCTCTCCCTCACCCTTCCTCTCTAAATCAATAAAAATATATTTTAACAGCCCTAACCGGTTTGGCTCAGTGGATAGAGTGTCAGCCTGCAGACTGAAAGGTCCCAGGTTCGATTCTGGTCAAGGGCATGAACCTTGGTTGCGGGCACATCCCCAGTAAGAGGTGTGTAGGAGCTGATTGATGTTTTCTCTCTCATCGATGTTTCTAGCTCTCTATCCCTCTCCCTTCCTCTCTGTAAGAAATCAATAAAATATATTTTTTTTAAAGAAAAAAAAACATTTTAACAAAAGAAAGAAAGAAAAAATAAAATACCAGAAGTTGCTTGTCCATTCACCTGAGCAAAGACATCTGGTCTGTCTGTAACATTGAGCTGTTATGAGTAAAGTTCTCGTGAATATTCATGCACAGGCTTTTCTGTGGACTTTGCTGTACATTGCTTTTGGTTAAATACCTAGGAGTTGAGCTACAGGACAGATAGACCTGAGTTCAAGGACAGATAGACATTTAACTTTTTACATAACTGCCGAGCAGCTAGCCATGCGGCCAGGACATTTTAAGCTCCCTCCCCCAGTGATGTGTGAGTGTGGCAGTTACTCCACCTGGTCGGTTCCAGGGAGGAGCCTCAAAGAGGCACGCTCTCCTCACCTGGTCCTTGAGGGCCCTGGGGTCACCTGTGGAGCTCCAGCCCGGGAAGCCGGGGCAGGGCTTCTTATACAGGATCAGGCCAGGAGGTTGGGGCTGGGGGGTTCTGGAGCAGGAGGCCACCATGCACACCTTGTGACATGAGGGTGACATGGACCAGAACTGTGGAGATGGTGAGCCCCACACAGAAGAAGCCTGGGGGTCTCCTGCCATCCTCCATGTCAGGTCTGGCCCACCAGGAGTGCTGGGGCCCATCAGGGTATATAAATGGAGATTAGTAGATGAGTCTTAGGTACTCTGGATGGGGCACCAAACAAGTAATGGACCCAGAAGAGAACCAGCAATGCCTCCCTCACATAATCCCCACATATTCTGAGAAGCCAGGAGGCAGGACCCCTCTGCTCTAGAGGATAAGGAATTTGCAGGGGTGGTGGGAGCTATCTCTCCTAGATGCGAAGGACATTGGTGTCTGTGGAAGGCTCTCCCAACAGAGTCTTAGGTCCACAGCTCATGACCTCTAGAAAATAGACAAGGAATTTGAGTGACCAAATCTAGAAGCATCTCTGTGTTTCTTCCAATTTTGCTGTCTTTCCAACATGTAGTCTCTGCCATACGCTGTGGCTCATGACAGCAACATGGGAGCAGACTGTCACACTCCCTGGTGCTGAGAGGGCATAGCTCAGCAGTCAGGCAGGAGGGGCTCTGAAGCCAGCTGTGTGCTGTAGACAGGTCACTGAACCTCTCTGTGGCTGTTTCCTCGTCCAAAAAAAAAATGAGGACAACCATAGCATGTGCTTCACAGCCTCTTCTGGGATGTAGTTAATTTATGTCAAGATCTTAGCGCACACCTGAAACATGACAAGCCCTTCATAAACGATGGTTCTGTAAGATTGGGGTTTTGTTTAAAAGCTGTTGCAGTGACACAATTAGTTCTAACTCTCAGGGAGGAAATGGAAGCACAAACCCAGTCCCTTCCCCAAGGCCTGGAGCTGCTAAGGGTCAGAGCAGAAACCCCGTTTTATCTGGGTGGCTCCAAAGCACAGGCTCCATTCCTTACCCCTCTTCCCCCTCCCTTTCTAGTTCCCTCAAGTCAACCAATGGGCTGAGGGTGTCCTAAGGTCTGAGGAACATGGCGCTACTGCCACCTGGTGGTGCTGCTGCCACATGGCCCATGGCTGGGGCTCCCGCGGAAGGCAATGACAGAGATGAAGGAGCCATCCTCAGAACAGAGGACACCCCTGGCCAATCCAATGCCACAGGTTCCCAAAGCCTCTCTGGAAGCCTTGTCCCCCGAGGGCTGAGGACTCACACTTAGGATCTCTCCTTCTAGAAAGGCACATGCTGTTGAGACACATGCTTGCCAAATTTTCTACGTTATTAACACACTAGTGACCCGGTGCGCAGATTTGTGTACATTGAAAGGGAATTCATTAGAAGGTGGCCTGCGGGGCGAGACAGGCCAGACATGCCCTGGAGCCAACCTCTCGCGGTCCCTCCCTGGCCGTCCGCACCTGGGGTGGTGCTGTGGCTCCAAGGGTATCCATAGAGTGTGTGGGTCCCTCTGGCAGGTGGGGTCCCTCAGCCTGGCCCCACTGAAAATGGCTCTCAGACATCCCCGAAGGGGTTCCAGAGTTCGAGAAGGCACTCCGCAAAGTTGCTGTTGTACAGGGTATGGAACACAAACGCAAGTGTGCAGTAAACCAGACTCGGGGCCAACAGTGCCCCAGCAGCAACATAACCCTCAGCCGAAGGTGGAATCGTGCAGCCCCATGAGGTATCGGGCTCCCTCCTCTCTGGTTTCGGGGTGCATCACCCAAGAACCGCTGCTGCCAAGTCACTGCTGCTCGGCAGCTCCTGCATTGAGCATCTGCCCCCTGGTGGTCAGATTGCATCATAGCAACCGGTCAGACCATGAGAGAGACACTTAGCATATTAGCCTTTTATATACAGAGATCACCGTTAGTCATTTGTCAATTAGCTAGCCACTGTGCAAGAGACAGAAGAGTCAAGGGAATGAGTCACAGGACAGGTACATTTCGGGAGGAAAGATAACAATTCAGAAGGACTTGAAGCCTGGGCCTCACCCCAGAAGGACAGATGTGGTGGGAGCCCTGATTTGAGAGCCCCCTTTTGTAATTCTGTCCCCATGTAGCCTTTCTTTGCCAACTCCCCAACTTGGGTGGCAGCAGGTGGGTGAAAATTCTTAGTGAGAAACACAAAGTCCTCTGAGTTATGGATCCTGTGACCTGTACAGCCTCATGTCTCCTATCCCACTTCACACTCTTGGACAGTTCCACCATTTTGGTGGATAGTTATCCTTGGGCTGCTCCTCAAAATCCCACTTTCTGGGAAATATTCTTCATCCCTGTAGGGGATTTTTTAAATATCTTTTTCCCTCTACCTTCCTAGGTCCTTGATTGGGGCTCTGTAGAAAATGGCAGATTAGCAAAAGAAAAAAATGAACATATGTTTATTAGTATGTGTATCACACATGTAACACACAAGAGCACACAGAGTTGAGTAACTCAAAGGGGAGTTTAGAACTCAGGCTTATAAACCATCATAGGCTAAAGGGGACTTCTGCATGGGGGAGGCAGGTTCAGGACTGTAACCAGGAAAAGTGTGGTGACAAGGATTGTGTTGCAGATTTACCTTCTCCACTGATAAGAGGAGGAGACAGAGACTCCCCTACAAATTGAAATTTCCTTGATAATAAATGTAAATTTCCTTCATAAAAGGAAAACGTGTGCCCTGTTTCTAGAGCTGTTCCTGCATCTGCAGGTTCTCCATGGCCTTTAGCTCAAAACAGCCTGTATGCCAAAGAGGCATATGTTGGGGTGGCACGTTCTGGAACCCCTCAACTCCCTAGCACTAAAGCGCACGTGGTACATACTCCATGCATAGCTTATGCATTGTGTTATGTGTGAGGGGCATCTCTGGGGCACAGCTCTATCCTTTCTCTGAATGATGCCTCTGGGGGCTTAGGCAACTGGGCAGAATGCCCGCCACTATCACTACTCTCCACACAAGTTTCATGGGCATAGTCATCTTCATGATCATCACCTGGCCTCCAAGCCATCATTGATTGGTCTGGTGGTGTGGGCCCCAAAATTAAATGACACTAATCAGAGAGCTCCCATTCTCAAAATATGAAATTGACATGAGATTCCATACTCAGGTTGGCTGGGACACCAACAAAGGAAGTGTAGGTGGCAGCCCTAAATGGCATGCTATGGTGCTCAGGACAGACCCCCTTTCCCAGAATGGGTGCACTGCCCACCCCCCCCCGCCCCCCACTGTGTTGGCTGTTAACATTCCAAAGCTATCCTTCTCTGGACAATCACCTGCTGCCTCAGAGAGCCCACATCCCCTTCCGCCAATAGCCACAGAGGTTGAAGGGCCAGTCTCAAGGGACAGGAACTTCTCAGTGGCTTTACATCCCACCCTCCCCCAGTCCTGGGACAGGTCACATCCTTGCTCATGGCCTGCTCCTTCCTATCATGTACTTGTTGGTTTACAGTTAGAACATTCCTTTGAGTTTATACGGGAAACCACTTGGCCAATAAAACTGAGAAGTTTGAGTTTCATTGGAAAACTATGCATTGTTTATAGCACACTGGGGTCCAGTTTATCTAATCCTGATTTTATGGGAGCTAATTTGCAACTCAAATTGTAGCTGATAGCATTGCAAACTCGTTCTGGCCTAGAGACATGTAAATAAATTCTGTGCAGGGGAAGGATGCTCCTCTCCTCTTTTAGAAAAACCAATTTGCATCCATTTCTGCCTTCATTTCAATGGTCCTAATCTATCTATACATGGATCTGTTTTCTGGATTCTTCTTTGAGCTGTGAAATTTTTAAGTTTTCTTATTAATGAGCAAAATAAAAGTCTTTATCAAGTGTTGATTTTTATATCTGTGTACGTCATAATTTTACCAGTTTTGGAAAATTATCCTTTAGCAGAATATTGGGGTCTCTGGTTTTAATTCTCATAATAATGGTTATGGGTTTTCCTTTCATTGTCTCATGTATAGGGAGATGCCATCAGTTCTGCTTACTACTATATTACCCAGCCCCCAGAATAGACCTTGGCATATAGCAAGTGCTCAACATTCAAAAACCAATCAATCAGCTAAATTTTAAAAATCATATGATTATAACAATAGAAATAAAAAAAGTTTTTGACGAAATCCAACACCCATTTATGATTTTAAGAAAACCTCTCAGAGCTTCGGCCTGCTGTTTGATTCTGGTCAAGGGCGCATGCCCCGGTTTCAGGATTGATCCCCAGTAGGGGGCGTGCAGGAGGCAGTCGATCAATGATTCTCTCTCATCATTGATATTTCTATCTCCCTCTCCCTCTCCCTTCCTCTCTGAAATCAATAAGAATTTTTTAAAAATTAAAAGAAAACATCTCAGAAAACTAGAATTCATAGAGAACGTATTCAACTTGATAAAGAAACCTACAAAAAGCCTATAGCTGGCATCACATTTAATGCTGAAAGACTGCTTTCCCCTAGATCAGGAACAAGATCAGGATGTTTGTTTTCACCACTGCTGTTTAATATAGCACCAACTAGAATGTCTAGCCCTGCAGTGAGACAAGGAAAAGAAATAAAAGCATATGTATTGCCCTAACTGGTTTGGCTCAGTGGATAGAGCGTCGGCCTGTGGACTGAAAGGTCCCAGGTTCGATTCCAGTCAGGGTCATGTACCTTGGTTGTGGGCACATCCCCAGTAGAGTGTGTGCAGGAGGCAGCTGATAGATGTTTCTCTCTCATCGATGTTTCTAACTTTCTATCCTTCTCCCTTCCTCTCTGTAAAAAATCCATAAAATATATATATATTTTAAAAAGCATATAGATTGGAAAGAAAAGAACTAAAACTGTCCCTGTGATTATCTATGTAGAAAATCCCAAGCAATCTACCAAATAAGTGAGTTAAGCAGGATCACAGGAATGAGATAAATGAACAAAAATCTATCATATTTCTATATCCTAACAATGACAATGTAGAAACTGAAATTAAAAATACAATACTATTTACAGTCATTCCAAAGAAAACAAAATAAACTAAAGAAGACCTAAAAAAATGGAGAGACATGCTATATTCAGAAATGTAAACTTCAACATAGTAAAGAAAGGTTTAATGTAATTCCTACGAGAATTCCCAGCAAGAATTTTGTAGACATAGACAAGTATTTTCTAACATTTATATGGACAGGCACAGGACCTAGAATAGCTAAAAATAATTTTGAAACATAAGAATATAGTGGGAGGAATCACAAATCAGGCTTAGTACAGTAATCAAGGCAGTGTGATATTAGAATCAAATAAATACATGGATCAAAGGCACAGAATAGAGAGTCCAGAAATAGACCCACACACTTATGTCCAACTGATTGTTGACACAGGTGCAAAAGCAGTTTTGAAGAAAAGGAACAAACAAATCATTTCAACAAATGATGCTGCAGCAATTGAATAGCCACAGGCAAGAAGTGGCTAAAAGAAAAAATAGCGACAACCCATATGCAGAGAAACTGGATCGCTTGGACGTTGCTGGTGGGGGTGTAGAATGGTACAACCACACTGGAAAGCAGCCTGGCAGCTCCTAACCCTCCCACCACGGAAAGACCCATCAGTTGCAGGATTGGGCATTTATCCCAGAGGAATGAAATGTTATGTTCACAGGAAAACCTGTGCACAAATGTTCAGACAGCTTTATTCCTAATTGCCCCTCATGGGAAGCAACCCTAATGTTCTTCAACAAGTGAATAAATAAACAAACAGTGCTACATACATATTTTCAGACTAGAGGCCTGGTGCATGAATTCATGCATGGGTGGGGTCTGTCCAGCCCGCCTGGATGGAGGCCAATCGGGGCCAGGCCAGCAGAGGGGGTCAGAGACATGGGAGGTTGGCCTTCCGACCCCACCCCTGATCAGGGTTGGGGCGGGAGAGGAGGGACAGATTGGGGGCAGGACCAGCCAGGGGGAGGGGCTGCAGGCAGTTGCGGGGGCCAATAGTGGCATAGATTGGGCGAGTTGGCCATTGCAGTGCATATCATAGAGACTGTTCATTCTTGTCTCTCTGGTCGTTCCTCCCATTCCACTCATTCTGCCATTTGGTCGCTGGGCTTTTATATATATAGACTAGGGGCCCGGTGCACAAAAATTTGTGCACTTGGGGGGGGCGTGTCCCTCAGCCCAGCCTGTGCCCTCTCGCAGTCTGGGACCCCTTCAGGGATGTCCACCTGCTGGCATGCCTGGCCAGCCTGGGTGAGGGGCTGATGGCTGTTTGCAGGCTGGCCAAGCCCCCCAGTGGGAACCCTCATACCATGGAGGTGTGGCCAGCCTGGGTAAGGGGCTGAGGGCCATTTTCAGGCTGCCCACAGTCCCTTCAGAGTTCAGATCCCTACTGGGGTGCCTGGCAAGCCTGGGTGAGGGGCTGAGGGCCGTTTTCAGGCTGCCCACAGCTCCCATTGACCCAAGGTCCCAGCAAGGCTGGCTGGAATCAGGTTTCTGGGGTTTATTTATCTTCTATAATTGAAACTTCGTTGCCTTGAGCGGCCTAGGCAAGCAGTTTCCTCCATCGCTGGTGCAGCAGAAGCCTCCTGTTTGCTCTAGCACCGTGACTGCCAGCCGCCATCTTGGCTGAGTTAATTTGCATATAGCTACTCTGATTGGCTGGTAGATATGGCTTAGGTGTAACGGAGTGAGCGTCAATTTGCATGTTACTCTTTTATTGGATTAGATAGTAAATTTATAACTGCTCAGAATCAAAGGTCTAATGTGTAACTTCACCATGTGAGATAGGATGCTGAAGTAGGATGATTACTACCTTAGCCCCAGGTGTCACTGTCTCAACTCATACAACCACTGGGACCTAACCAGTGTAAAGCTTTGTAGAGAACTTCTGTATTTCTTATGTATAAATAAATGAGTAAATATTGTATTTGAAGCTTATATTCTGTTAGATTTAACTTATACGGTGTGCACCCAATGGAACATGTTCATTGCTGAATTCCTTCACTGGAAGCATTCGCTCAGCCCCTGTGCTAGGAGCTCCAGCGGTCCCAGCTGCTCTGGGTGACAGAGAGGACCCTGTCTGTGAAGCCTGGCCGGGCTGGCACCTGGCAGCCGGCGCCCACAGCTTCTGTGACCACGCAGCAGCTTCCCCCACTGAGCTTGCATGCTGATTGGCGGGCATTTCCAGAAAAGGGCGGTGAACCGGGAAGCGGTGGTGCTCAGGGGTCCGTGTCACTGTATGGTGGACCGGGGTGAGGATCCGCTGCTCGGAAATGACCAAAAAAAGTCAGAAATCTCTCCCCCAGGGGCTGGGAAGCCAAGTATGCATTTTGCTGGGCGATGTTGAGGGCTGAGAAATACATTTTATATCAGAGCAGGAGATGTGTGTTCACGCAGACACAGGATTGAGGGGAAGGTTTATGAAATCATCTTTCCCTTAAGGTGTGCAGCGTACTTGGGCATTTTCTCCTCTCCTGCACTTTGGCTCTTGTACACGTGTGTGTGTGTGTTCTCATAAGTCACAAAATTCATTTCATGACCCACTAATGACAGAACCACAGTTTGAAAAATCATTATTTTAGGTTATATAAAGTTTTTTTCTTCAGGTGTTTTTTTTGGAGGGGGCAGGGGAAGGTGTTTTGTTTTGTTTTGTTTTGCTACTTGCAGCTGAGTTGTGTCGGCTTATCATCTTATCATCTGCCACATTTCACCACCCGGGTGCTTGCTACAAAGTGAGTGTGTTTGCGTGGTGCTAGACTTACCATAAATGTTCTCGGCCCCATGCACTCCGTGGTACATGGAGCTCAGATAAGCACACGGAAGCCTCTTCATCTCAGTGTATAGAACAGATGGTAGAGTTCAGGCATTTTAATAAAAGTGTCTTTCATATATAAAATAACCTTTAAATTTTGTACATGGACATGACCTTACCATCATAAAATTCCATAAAAATATTCTCTCTATACTATTTTAATACTATTGTCATCAGAAATAGTCAAAATGAGAACAACATACAGACCTGGAGTTTGAATTACTTTCCAGCAGTTGCCAGCGAAAGGTCTGTCTGTCATCACGACCACACAGCAGCAGCAGCAGCGCCACGCAGGGCGCAGGGCGCAGCGCGCAGGGCGGGAAGAAGCCCGTTGGAAGCCTCCAGCAGCCACTGAGCAGATCTGGGTGGGCCACCGCGAACCTGGGGCGTCACTGAGGTGACAATACGAGTCCTTCCTGCCACGCATTGTTCTGCCAGTGAAACAGGTGGCCCCGGGCAAACCCTGGGGCTCCTCTCAGCCTCAGTTTCCCCTGGATATTGGAGAGGGACTGAATTAGTGGTGTTCGAGCATATTTTTAAGCAGTTGAACTCTATCTCATTTGGGAGCTCAACTCTTTAAGCAATTACAATGGAGCTCTTTGGGTTCAAGGTCATCTCTGGCTCCCTGGAGCACGGGCTTGAACACCACAGGGAGGAGATCGTTACTAAAACCTTCCACGTTAAGTTTCGTGCGTCTATTTGCCACAATATGCCTTTTTCGCTCCCCTTTAAAGCACTGATAGTTTCTGGCTGCTGGCACTCCACAGTGTTTTGTTTCTAATCCTCGCCTGAGCACATGCTTTGGGACTTGAGAGAGAAAACCTACGTGAGAAACGCCCATCAGTTGCCTCCTGTAAGTCCGTGCCCCGAAAATGGACCCCACAACCGAGACGTGCGCCCTGACCTGGGGTGTGTCCGCCGCTGCGAGCGCGGGAGCTTGGACGGGCGTCCGGTCGTGGGGTTTTGCCTCCCACCGGGTTCCAGGTGCTTGGAGCGTGTGCTAACCCCCAACCCCTGGGTTCAGGACGGCGCGGGAGTCTGCGGAGGGGATAGAGGGGCGGGTCCTGGGCTGGGGGCGGCGATTCCTCCGGGCGCACAGACCCTGGGGGTGGCGCGCGGCCACCACTCGGCCCTGCGGGTCAGAATTTGGGTTGTGAAAGGCAAGCCCTGCCCCAGCCGCCTGGACTGCCGGGCCAGGCCCAGAGGGTCCCCTCCCCGCTGGAGGCACCTTCCCTTTGGGCCATGGAGGGCGTGCGGGTGCAAACGCAGGCAGTTCCTGCGGTCTGGCCTGATCCCCAGCTTCCGTGGGGCACCGTGTCTGATCCACCCGGAGCTGAGTGCCATGCGTTGCGGGTCAGAGACGGCAGTTCCTGGGGCCACTGTGTCCGATCAGCCACCGCCCAGCACTTGCCCTGCGGGAGCCACTGCTTCTGACCCGCCTCGCATGGCGCTGAGCGTGGGGCAGCAGCCGATTAGACACAGTGGCCCGGAGGAGCCCAGACTCTGACCAGGCAGGTACCGCCTCCATCTTGGCTGGGTTAATTTACATACAGCCTCTCTGATTGACTGGTGGGCGTGGCTTGGCTGGTGGGCGTGGCTTAGGCATCCCAGAGAGACAGTTAATTTCCATATTACTCTTTTATTAGAGTAGACTAGAAGCCCAGTGCATGACATTCATGCACTGGGGGAGGGTGGTCCCTCAGCCCAGCCTGTGCCCTCTAGCAGTCCAGGACCCCTCAAGGGATATCCGCCTGCTGGAAAGCCCTAAGCCAGCAGGCAGACATCTCCCGAGGGGTCCTTAGCATTCCATGGAGGTGAGAGAAGCCCCACGACTGCCCCTGCACTGGCCAGTCATGAGCCCAGCTTCTGGCTGAGTGGAGCGCCCCCTCTGGGTGCACACTGACCATCAGGGGGCAGCTCCTGTGCTGAGTGTCTGCCCCCTGGTGGTCAGTGCATGTCATAGCGACTGGTTGTCCCACTATTTGGTTGATTTGCATATTAGCCTTTTATTATATGGACTACTCCACAGCAATTTAAAAAAAGAATGAATTTTTGATTGACTCAATGATTTGGATGAATCTCCAAGGAATTATTCTGAGTAGCGGAGAAAAAAAATTCCCAAAAGGTTATATACTGTAGGATTCCATTTATATAGCATTCCTGAAATGGCAAAATTATAGAAATAGAGAACAGATTTGTGGTTGCCATGGATGCTGATGAGGAATGGGATGGGGAGGGGGTGGAGAGTGGGCTTATCTATAAAAGGACCAGTGAATTGATTCTCCTGGAGATAGAGATGTTCTGTGTCTTGATTGTACCAATGTCAATATCCTGATTGGGATGTTGCTCTACATAGTGTGGTAAGATGTAGCATTGGAGGAAACTGGGTAAAGGATATACAGGATCGATCTCTATAATTTCTTACCACTGCATGTGAATCTGTAATTATCTCAAAATAAAACATTCAACTAAAAATTTTTTCAAATGTAAAAAAATGCTATGTAAATATATCTTCATTTGCTCTAACTTACATTTTAAAAATATCTGTTAACAATGTGTGTTTCTTAGATTTTCCAGATTAAATGGAAATGAGATTAAATGGACCTGGCAGCCAAACAAAAGTAAGATATGATTCAGAATTGGATCCTAGAGTCAGGGAAGAAATTGCTCTAAAAGATGGAAATGTACATTTTGGAAAAAAAAAATATTTGTATGTATTCCAGAAAGGAAGAGAGAGGAGAGAGGCAGAGACATCAATGTTAAAAGAGTATTTTAAAAATTGCTTTTTTCCCCAGATAAAGCCCACATTCCTACCTGTATTCTAACGAAGAATAAGTAGGCACTTTTGGGAAGAATTTCTGAGACTGAGCCTGCTTCCACGTACTCTGCTCATTTCCCCAAACGCACGTTGTTTATGTCACAGGTAGGTAGTGTTAAGAAAAAAATGTGTCTCAGTGTCTTTGTTCACATTTGTCTCTAGTTACTCTAAAAAGCAATAATAAGTTGCTTTAGAGCAGAGCAGCTGAGACTGAACTTTTTGTTTAATAGTGTTCCTTTCTACAAATGCTGCTTACGTTCAACTTTCTCTAAAAAGCAATAAATGACCTAGCCGGTGTAGCTCAGTGGTCGAGCATCACCCTATGAACCAGGAAGTCACAGTTTGATAGCAGGTCAGGCGCACATGCCAGGTTTGCAGGCTCAATCCCCAGTCGGGGGTGTGCAGGAGGCAGCCGATCAATGATTCTCTTTCAACATTGATGTCTCTATCTCTCTCTCCTCTCCCTTCCTTTCTGAAATACATAAAAATATGTTTTTTTCAAAATGCCCATTTCCATCTTTTAGAGCAATTTCTTCCCCAACTCTAAGATCCAATTCCGAATCATATCTTACTTTTGTTTGGCTTCCAGGTCCACTTAATCTCATTTAATTTGGAACAGTCATTTCTCTCAGTGTTGTTTTGTTTTCTTGTGACACTGACGTTTTTGAAGAGTACAGGTCCACCTTTTTGTAGAATGTTCCTTAGTTTAGATTTGTCGGATGACCTCCTCGTGATTCAGGTAATGCACTTATTGGCAGGCACACTACATAAATTATATGTCTCTGAATTTCACATCAGGAGGCAAATGATGCCATTTGTCCCATTACTGATGATGTTGACTTTGATCGCTTGCTTGGCGAAGGTGGTATCTGCTGGATTTTTCCGCTCTAAATTTACCTTTTTTCTCTTTGTAATTTGTGGGGTGTTTTTTTTAAGTGGCTTGATAATCATGTCTCTTAATATTTGGAATATCCATGCTGTCAGTAGAAGGGCAAATAGCCTCCTGTTTTTGCCCTGTAATTATCTCAAAATAAAACATTCAATTAAAAATTTTTTCAAATATAAAAAGTACTATGTAAATATATCTTAATTTGCTCTAAGTTACATTTTAAAGATATCCGTTAACAACGTGTGTTTTTCTCTCTCTCCTCTCCCTTCCAAATTAAGATATATTTGAAAATATGACAATTTTGTAAAATGTCAGTTTCAACAAAGTGAACTTTGGTGGGACCCCCTTCCAGGGTTGGAAGTTCACATCTGCACGATTTGGACTGGCTGTCCTTTGGGCACCGGGAAGCTGTTTTCACACAGGGTCGAACTCTCCGTGGGGTAAGTGCTGGAAGCACTCCGGTTCTGAAACCTGTTTCACCCACCATGGCGGGCGGTAGGCACGCGATGAGGAGATGGTTGCTTCTCCAAGGGAACTTCCAGCAGGAAGAGCTCACATTTCCCACCTGGGTGCTCACTCCAGCATTCCACAGCTGCAGCAGAGGTGGTGACAGCCCAGGTGTTCTTGGGTATGCTATTTTCAATGTTCAAATAATCACTCTACAATGTTCGTTTTGATGCACATGGACATGTTACTTGTGTTTTAGAAAGAACTTTGTATTTGAAGTTAATTAGTGAATGAAAATATTTCATAGGTTCACTAATAAAACAATTCATTTGTTGGGCAGTATATAAATAAAATTTAAGTATATCATTATTTAAAACATTTTCTTCCACTCTCAAAAGTGTTCCAGTTTACTTACTTGTAAGACCTAAAACTGTAAAACTCCTACAAGAAAAATATCGGTGCAAAAGCTGCCCGCTGCTAGATTTGGCATTGAGTTCTTGGATATGACACCAAAGGTGCAGGCAACAAAGGAAAAACTAGACCAATTGGACTGCATAAAGAGTTTTGAAAATTTGTACATCAAAAGACACTCTTCACAAAGTAAAAAGACAATCCCAAGAATTGTAAAAAATATTTATAAGTCATATATCTGATAAGGGATTAGTATCCAGAATATGTAGAGAAATACTAAAAATCAACAACAATAACAAAACCCAACACAAAAATGGACGAAGAACCTGAATAGACATTTCTCTAAAGAGATATACAAATAGCCACTAAGCACGTGAAAGGTTGCTCCCCATCGCTAATCATTAGGGGACTGCACATGAAAACCGCAATGAGATATCACATCACCCATGAAGATGACTACTATGGAAAACAAAACCACAGAAAATAATAAATGTTGGCAAGAAGGTGAAGCAATTGGAACCTTTGTGCACTGTTACTGGGAATGTAAACTGGGAGAGCCACGAGGGAAAACAGTATGGTGGTTTCTCAAAAAATTAAAAATAGAATTACCCTAGGATCCAGCATTTCCTCGTCTGAGTATAGACCTAAAAGAATTGACAGCTGGGCCTGGAAGAGATGTTCGTACATCCATGTTCATAACTCACAATAGCTAAAACAGGGAAGCAACTCAAGTGTCCCTCGGTGGGTAATTAGGTAAATAAAATGTGGGATAACCACACAATGGAATATTATGTTCAGCCTTAAAAAGAAAGGAACTGACTTATGCTTCGAAGTAGATAAACCTTGAGGACATTATGCTCCGTGAAAGGCAGCGCCCCCTCCCAGGCAGCCTTGCTGGGGAATACAATGAGGCTGTTGATGCCTCCCTGGCAGGAGGAGTACTCAGGCAGGCCTAGGAAGGAGGCCCCTGGGAGGTGAGTTCACCTCGCCCCCTTCCCGTTGTCTTTCGCAGCAAGAAACAACATTCCACCCTGTGACACACCTAAATCACTCCCACATCTCCCAGGTCCCTCTGGCTCCAAGGAGAAGCAGGTAGGCCATCTCGGGCTCTGTGTGGGTGTGGAGCGGGTGGTACTCGCCGGGACACTCACGCTTTGAGGCGGAGTGTGTGCTCTTTGTTCGGTATGGATACTCCAGACCTCAGCCCTGACAGGAGGACAGGCACTGGTTACTCTCCCACATGGCACCCTGCCACACACCAGGGCGGAGGAGGGTAGAGTTTGGGTGCTGAGGGGCCCAGCCACCTCCACAGAAAGGGTGTAGCCATCCTCCAGGGCAGCAAGATTTTGTGGGCTCTAAGTCCACTCCTAGTTGAAGCAATAGCTCTCCACTAGCGGGGACATCTGATTGCCCAAGACATCAGCAGCCTGTAGGGGGAGCCTTCTTGTGGGTGTCCAGGGCTTATGGCTGTGTCCTTGGCCCCTATGCCTCCAGAAGTGAGAAAAGAAGCCCGAGTTCCAGCCGAGACCTGTTCTATGTACTGTGTGGCTTGGGAGTCGTCCGTGTCCTCTCTGGGTTTCAGCTTCCTCGGAGGTGGGCAGACTATTTCTTGAGCTGTCTCAGCCCTGACCTTGTAGAGGCCGGAACTTCAAAAGAAATCTGAACCCAGCAAGACAGAGTGTTTACATGAACAGTGTGTAATCTACGACAGCACACATGGCAATGGAACAGGTGTCAAACGCAGGAACTGAGTTATGGCAGATGCAGGGGAACTTCTCGGAAGGGAAAGGAGCTGGGCTGTCTCGTTCATTGTTGGTGGTTCCAGAGCCCAGCTGGGGCTGCTATGGAGAAGGTGTTTAGAAAACATTGGGACAAAGGCGCAAGTTAGACCTTGAAAAACAGGAAGAGAGCCTCCCATTCAGAAGGAGCAGAGTGATGGGAGCCCTTGAAGGTGGGGCCAGGAGAGTGGCACATTCATGCGTGTATAGTGGGGAGTCAGGTCGTGGGGAGACTTGGAGGCAGGAGGGGGGTCTTGAGGAGAGAGGGTGGAGGAGTCAGGGTCCTGGGAATGGGGGGGGGGGGTGTTGGAGAACCCAGGGACAGAGCTGAGATGCTAAGTAGCCTCCTAGGCCAGTGAGCCTCTTGGGCTCAGGGCGGGTTGAACTGACCCAGTCCAGCCTCTGGGCCTTGCTACCGCCCAGCTTTACTCTGCAGTCCTGTAGCATGTCCTGCCTCCTCCCAGGGAGCGATGAGGTCCACAGGGAGGCTGAGCCTCCAGTCCACAGCCCCAGCCATCCCTCCGCACCCTCTTCCCTACTTCTCCAAAGGCTCCTGGGAAGTGCAGGCAAGGTGAGTGGTACTGCCAGCATAGGGGGAGGGGGAGGGAGGGTAAGGGGAGGAGACGCCAGCATAGCCAAAGCCACAGGGCATGGATCTCCCCCACCGCTATCCCTCAAGGTCCATTGAGCTGTCCCTGCAGCTTCCATGACCCCTCCCCCCCCAAGTGAAACAAAACGAGGCATTGACAGGGATGAGCCAGGTTTAGGGCTAACACTGCAATTCGTTTTTTAATCTGATGATTTGCAAACTTCTAAGACATCCATCCGGGCCACTGAGCCTCAAAGCAGCTGATCTCATGCCAGCTAATGAGGGCAGTGGCTTCTAGCTTGAGTGCCTGGCAGCTGGCACTTCTGGGTCGAGTTGTCCCGAAGCCAAGATGTGCAGTGACAGCTGCACCAGCTCTGCTGGTGGCCTGCGCAGGAGGAAGTGCCTGAGGGCTTAGGGTTGTGGAGCTGGGGCCCAGCTGCCTGTCTGCTTAGGTCTCTGCTCCAGGCCGGCTGTGACCACCTCCTTCCAGACCAGTCCTGCCTGACCTCCAGCCACAGCCCCATCACGCTGTCAGTGCCTCCTGCTGGGGATGCCCTTGCTGTCCTCCACCATCCTGCACATCCCACTGGACTCTCACAGGCCAGCGTCAACATGACATCTCCCTACATCTCACCAGAGATGCTGTCTCCCTTCCCTAAGGATCCCCAGCCTCTGGTGGCCCTGGCAACATTTTGTCTCAGATGCCGGTAATATCCTTTCCTCCTTGACTGAGCCACCCACATCTGGGGCTGAGTCTGCTTCAGCTTCCCCCTTGCCTGGACCCCAGGGTCTGCATGCACAAGCCAGCATTTCCCCCAAATCTCCCTGGCTCAACGGCAACCAGCCCAGGCCGGGAGAGGATCTCCAACTGGGGCCACGTGGTCTGAGATACCGACAGATTTTGGTTAAGGCTCCTGGTAGAATGGGGCATCTCAGCCCTGTGTCCACTGACCCCCCAAGAATACAGGAATAGAAATCAGGCTCATGGATTTGGGAGGGAGAAAATGACAACTTTATTCCCATTAACTTTTAACTGAAGTTGAGCGCATTGTCCCACAGTGGCCTCAGCAGAAGCTGGGACTTTGCCACCAAGAGGAACCCTAGCTATTTGCACCTCACGGTCCCATTAGTGGAGAGGGCTCACAATGTCCTTTATTCTCATCGCTGCTTTGAAGCCATACAGTTGATTCAGCCTGCCATGAGATTTCAATTTAAGTAAGACACATGCATCACTATGACACAAAATTGAGTGTAATATTTTGGTAGCCATGTTTTAATCGAGTGCCTTTGTAATCCTTTACATGTTTTATGCACTTAAAAACCTCCTTCGAACCAGAGTCCACAGGCTTCACCAGAAGGTCCATGAAAGTAAAAAGGTCCAACCTGATGCCTTGGAGACACCCCCAGGGGCGAGGGAAGGGGTGGCGTCCAGTCAGGAGCGGTCCCCATTCCACCCTGCAGAGGCGGGCCAGGAAGTCCTAGAAATGCGTGTTCTGGGGTGGGGGCGCGGCAGCCATTCTTCTTTGTTTCTGGTCGGTGTTTTTAGACTCGTATTTATGGCTTCGACTTCTGAACATTTCCATTTGGTGCGGAGCTTGGCAGACAGGGTTCCTGGCAGGATGGAGTGGCAAGCGCGGGCCTGAGGGGCACGGGTCTGTGGCCTCCTGGATTGAGGTTTTAGGGGGTGGCCAGCAGCCCACAGAATGGCCCTCCGTTTCCCAGCTGAGGTCTGGGAGTGACAGAGCCAAGTGCCAGAGTTTCCTGGAGATGGCCTGTGCTGGTTATCACACAGGGCTGGGAAGTGAGCTCCAGGACAGGCCCCTAGAGTGCGCCCACCGCACCTGCCCTGAGAGCCAGGGAGAGTCGGGGCGGAAGGAGCCAGAAAGTGCAGGACAGTTCCTTCCCAGGGCGGACTGTAGATCAGTGCCCCAGCTTCCCACCCCAGCGTGGACCACTCTGGGAGGTCCCGAAGCCCTTGCTGAATTGAGCCTCTTCCCCTAAAGTAGAGACCTCAACAGCACACTCCCTGCCCCCTTCCTCCAACCATCGAGGATCAGCGCCCAAATAAACTATCTACACCCAAGTTCCGGTTCTGCTCAGGGGCACCCACGGGAAGACATACAGTAATGGGAATATTAAGCTGGGCTTATGATGTTGTACCCAGAAGTCGTGGCCCCCAAAGACCACGAGTGAGCCCCAAAACCGCTGCAAGAACATGAGAGCTTTATTATACAAGTTAACTTGGACTCCCCACTTGCCCACCGCACAATGGCGCGACGGGGGAGGGAGTGCCGGTTTCAGGCAAAACCAGAGGATTTATAGGGCCGGAAGTAGTGGGTGGGGTAAAGCGTGTGGCCCCTGTTGATTGGTCAAGGGAAGGTCTTTAGCCGGGCATTTCCTCTGCATCCCTATTGGCAGATCTTCACGCTTGCACCGCCCTTCCGCCCTTACAATGATTGCCCCCGATACAGGCCACCTTTCCCAGCTGCAGGCTTTAGCTGCGTGTGGCCATGTGACTAAGTCCTGGCAAATGGGATATGAAAAGAGGTGACTGTGCACTTTCCAAGTCACTTAGTTGCTGGGAAGAAGGGTGCCTTTTCCTTCCCCTTTCCCCTTCCCACTCCCTGGAAAGCAGAAACGGTAGCAAGCCAACTTGGGCCACGTGGACCAGGCCCTTCACCTCCTGGCATTTCACGCCCTTGAATCAGGAATGGCCTGTCTGTCCGACAGCCTGTGGCAGAGGCGACTGTGTGTGGTTTCTGTTAAAGAGAAAACCACAGGCCCAAAACGGCATCCCTTGTGCTAAAGCCCGTGATACCAACCCTACATTTAATGGCCGCCTAACCGCTGTTTCAACCTGCCCTAGAAATGGAATTTTAATCAACCAGTCCGGAATTTTCTGGTCAAGGGCCCTTTCCATCTCTCACAGAAAGAAAAGGCAACCTGCATTTCTGGACCCGATTTCCTGTGTCCTGGCTCAAATCTCAGACAGGTACATATGGCCGCAATAGCAGCAGACTGGTGGCGTCCAGGTGCCCACGAATGTGGCCTTGGCTCCAGCCTGCATTACCCTCTTCCCTCTTCTCCACTGTAGGTTACACACACACACACACACACACACACACACACACACCCCTCCTCCACCACTAGTCCAAGACTTCCCCTCCCTGACCCTCTGTGCTCTTCAGAACACAGCTCCCACTGAACCCCTCCTCTGCTCTGAAGCACCCAGAAAGGCTAAGCCCAACTCACCCTAACCCACCCCTACAGGGAATTAAATTCTACTCCCCCCAACCACCCTGGGGCTCCCATGGCAAGGCCTGGGCTTCCTTCCCCCTGCCAGGGCCTCCCCCTTCCAAGCAGTGGACTGACATGTCTACACACCCAAGGAAGGATAAATAATCTCATATCTGGAGCCACCACCAGGCAGGAAAGCCAACAGCCAATAGGGTGGCTTCCCAGAGGCTGCAGCAGGTGTCAGGGTTCACTTGGCTGATCAGAGCCACTGTGGCCGTCCAGGCACCTGCCCCATCTTCCTGAGCCCTGTCCCACTGAGGCCAGAAGGAGCCTCAGGGCAGGGACAGCTGGCAAGTGACTTGGGCCTGGGCAGGGTCCAGCTAGGAAGGAAGTGAGAGAGGCTTTCAGGGCTGAGGCTATTTTTACCCAGACCTGTGCAAACAGAGGCTAGGCTGGTCCAGCCAGTTCTTTCCCTCCCCCGGTGCCTGGCCACGACATCTCTTACCAGGTTGGCAGCATCCACTGGGTGGGAACCAGAGGGGAGGGCTGGGTAGAGGAAGGGCAGAATGAGAACTGCCCCCAGGTGCCCCCGAGACTCCCTGCCTTGAGGCCCTGGATCCCCTCTAGAGTCTCAGGGCCAGCCTGCTGGGAGCCAGCCACAAGCTGCTCACTCCCCAAGGCAGGCAGTGTGGGCTGGGGCTGGAATCAGGGCCCAGGTCAGCCTGGGGTCAGAGTTTGGATGGGCTGAAACCTGTGATCATGGGTAGGTATCCTCCTGGGGCCATGGGTCACTCCAGGCTGAGGCCCGTGATCAGCATGAGATTAGTCTGGATGGAGGTAACGATCAGGGTTAGGGATCAACCTGTGGTCCAGGGTCAGACTTGGCCTAGAGTCAGACATAGGTCAAAGGAAGAAAGGCCTCCCAGAGGGTCTCCTCTTGCTTATCCACCCTCCCCTGGCACCCCCGCTGGGCCTACCAGCCCTAGCAGAGATCCCCAGAAGTCTCCCGAGAGGGAATGACTGAGGAGCCCTGAGGCATGACAAAATCTCTGAGAGATGTGTGGAGGAAGGCATCAGAGGCAGAATGAGCACGTGTTGTGTAAGGCAGAGCCCAGAGGTGGAAGAGTGAGAGGGCAGCATGAGAAAGCTGGAGGCAGAGGAGGGAGGCATCAGCTCTGGGTTTTAGGAAGAATCATTCATTCGTTCATTCATTCATTCAATAAGTATAAATAGAGGGTTTAACATGCGACAGGCACCATTCCAGGGATTGAGATCCCCTGGGAACAAAACACCTGGAAAGCCCTGCCCTCGTGGCGTTTCTGCTCTAGCAGGGGAGACAGGTAGGAAATGTAGTAAAGTCAATGCACAAATATTGAAAGGACGTGGTGCCTTCGAAGGTGACAAGTGCCTTTGGGGGCCCCGGAGCTGGAGGGGAGGGAGCAGTTGGCAATATTAAGTAGGGGAGTCGGCATTGAAGAGGGAGGTCAGGACCTATGGGGAGACCTGGCAAGGCCTTGCAAGCCGAGGGAGCAGCAGTGCAGAGAGCTGAGAGCAAAGGGGTTGAGGAATGGATTCGTGGAAGAGCAGGGCGGCGGGTGGGGCTGGAGGCAAAGAGCCCAGAGGAGAGGTGAAGGAAAGGTGAAGGAGAGGCGACGGAGACTCGTTCAGGGGCTGCAGGCACTCGGAACTAAGGAGCCGCAGGGTCTCTGTTTTCCATGCGTCTTAAAATAATCAACCGGTCTTTAGAAAAAGAGGTTAAATAGCACCACAGGAGAGCAATCAGCACACAACTGTGGGAAGCCAGTCTACAGACAGGACGAACCTAGTTCCTTCAAAAGAGGATTTGCAAGGAGAGGTCTGGGCGGGGAGGTGGAGGGCCTCCGTGGTAAATCCTAATGTGTGAACCTTATTGAAATAAACAACTAGTCAAAAATAAAAATAAAAGCATTGCTGAGACAAAAAATTAAATAAGAACTGAATATTTATCGTTATTAAGGAATTGGGGAGGTTGTTTGTTTGTTTTTAATAAAAATGGTATTGTGTGATAACAGTATTGAGGTCAGTTTTTTTTTTAGTTCCTATCCGTTATACATACTGATGATATATTATCTAAATGATAGATGTGTGATTGTATTCAAAAGGATCCCAGTCGGATGGGCACACAGAGGAAACAAACTAAGTATATGAGAGTTCTGTCTATTATTTTATCCACTTTGTGTATTTTGAAGCTCTTCTTCATAAATTTAAGACTAATCATGGTACACAACCTGGCTGCTGAGATTGGAGGCGGAGGGGGCGGGGGGTGCTGGGCTAGAGAGAACCCAGAAATTATGCGGAACCTACTGCAGGAGCAGTTAGTTGCGCAGCTGAGCAGTAAGGGAGGAAATGAAGATGACCTGAGACAGAGGGTAAAGGTGGGGAGAGGGCACAGGGATGGGGAGGGGCCTGCAGGAGAAGACTTCCTTTCTCCAAGACTCCCCCATGCTCCAGCCTTTGGATTCCTCTTCACTCCTCTTCCTCTGGCCTTGCTCATTGCCTTCCTCCCTCCCTCCCCGCCTTCAAATTCCCTCCTCCCACCCTCCTCACCCTCCCTTCCTCATCCCTCCTCCTTCACATCTTCATCCTCCCCTCTCCTTCCTCATCACTCATCAGTCTTCCCCCCACCTCCCTTTCCAGCAAGCTTTCCCGGGCCTGGTGCCCAGCCTCGCACAGGTGGCCCACCCAGCTGGTTTCTCTGCAACTAGGTTGCTCCAGTTACCAGGCAGCTCCAGTTTGATTCCTCTGGTCGCTGCCTCCCTCTCCCACCCACCCCCAGTCTCCTGGGCCTGCTGTCTCCTAGCTAAGAACAGCACAGACGCACACGCCATCAAATCTCCTCCAGAGGAGAAAAAGGGTGTTGTCGGCTCTATTTTTCCTACTCAGCGCAGGCACTACCTCAGCGAGGCAGGGGCGGGGTGGGGCCCAACTTAGCCAAGAGAGGGCGAGATGGATTTTGCTGTTCTTGTCCCTGAGGATGATTCCTCTCTTGGATGAATGATCTCGCACCACAGAGGGGGGGTTGAACCCAGGAAGGAAGCAGAAGTGAGCCTGCTGGGCCGCTTTCTCCAGGCCAGGAGTGTCAAGGGTCAAGCCTAGGCTGGCCCTGCAGGGCAGGAGGAGGGAGGACTGTCTTAGGTTCCCGGAGACTGACTCCCTCACTGCTCCACCTCGAGAAGGGGGAGACCCCAACTCCACCACGATTCTCAGGCCCACGGCAGCCCAGACTTAGGGCCCGTCCCTTTCTGGAAACATCTGGTTCATCCAGAGCAGCCTTCATATTATCAGCGAGGTCCTCTCCTCTAGTCTCAACTCCCGCCTGGCAGGTGAGACCTACCTCTGCAGACACACCCCCTGGGCCCAAGCCCTCACCTCACCAGGCAATGGCTGGCAGCTGATAGAAGACCTGCCTCAACCCTTCCTTTCCACAGCGGCCATGGTTGTCTCAATGTTGGCTTCTATGTTTATGTATGGACATG
>PVJC01024770.1:0-25395 GCA_004026665.1 Murina feae | reverse complement strand
TGTTACAATGTTTCAAAAAGCTGTGTTTCGCTAGAGGCAGTGTAATCGGAGCTGAGCTGAGGGGCTCAGCTTCACTTTCTCTCCTGCCGCAATGGAAAGGGCTGTTTACTCAGGTCCGTGAGTGGCGGCCGCCATGTTGGCTGGGCTAATTTGCATACAGCCGCTCTGATTGGCTGGTGGGCGTGGCTTACCCTGTCTCAGAGAAACGGTTAATTTTAATATTTCGCTTTTATTAGTTTAGATATATGGCCTGGAGACTGGGAGGGAGGCTGGCTGAGAGGCAGACGGCATTGGGTGAAGTCAGGAGTCTAAGCTTTCGCCTGCGGCGCTGACACACAGTGACGCCAAGCCCTGCTCCTCCCCACCCGGTCCTCCCCGGCGTCCGTGATTGATAGGACGCCTCAGCCTCACCCGTGGCAGGCAGCACCCGGTGACCCTGGGTGTGTGTGTGGGGGGGGGGGTCCTGATCAGTGGTTTGGGAGAATGTAGTTTAGACGTGAGGTCAGTGGGCTGGATGTTGGGGTCACCTGTGTGAGGAGAGCTACCTGCGCAGACGAGAAATGCCGGCCCCCAACATCGTCCTCAGCGGCAGACACACCCGCACCGCCTCGGAGGAGCTGGATTGCCTTTTCAGTGGGGTCGTCCTGCCCCTGAGAAGGCGAGGCGTGGCCGGCGTCTGCGGATTTAGCTGGAAGCGGGTTATGTGGGCAACTGGTAAGGGACCCCTAGTCACACGTAGTTTGTCGTATCCACTCGTCCATCCGTTCCTCAGCGAATCATGAGTCAATGTTACTACCGTGAGCTGAACCCAGGACAAGAGATGTGAGATGGAGTGAGCCTTCAAGGAGGATGTGAATGGTGGATGGGCGCCTCCCTCTGGGACCCAAGGCAGGAAGCAGATCTCTGATGTCGGCCATGCCCCCACCCCCAGAGGCCGTGACAAGCGGTGCCCGGCCAGCCCTGCTGCCCGCCAGCTCCTGACTGATGTCTCCATCTGGTCACCCTCCATTCCTGTGTTACTGAGCACAAACACGCTCCCTCTCCTTCCTCTCCCCTCCCATCCCAACCAGCCCAAGTTCAACAGGAGCCTGGAGGGTCGGGAAGGTGGCTTCCTCTCCCCACACAGCCTCTGGCTGGACAGCTGTCGGGAGTGAGCGCCTCCTCAGAGGGCGGGATAAAGCAAAGAGCCTCTGATGAAGAGGAAGGAGGGGCTGAGCCCTTCCATCGCCATCATGCTGCCGTTCCCCAGTGGCCGGTGCCAACAGCCCCCTGGGGCTTTCGAAAGAGAAGGGTATACGTACAGCAGCGCTGAATGTTTACGTTGCAGAATTACCACTTGTCCAGGAGCAACGTCGGTGGAGCCCAAACCCAGAAGGATTTCCAATGCATTTACAAGGTCTCATTCTGCCAGGAAAACAGGCCACAGCCGTGAAAAGCAACTCGCGAGGTACAGAGCCATCCGCCCGATGAACAGAGCCCCTGAGTGGGGAACCTAGCGATGACTCAGGAAATTGAAATGCGAGGGCCCACATATTTTTTTGCAGATGTTACAGATGTTAATACACCAACCCTCCTGTGCAGTGGGACTTGGACAGAGGCGCGGCACCCCAGGGCCCCGGTAGCCTGGCGAGAGGACTAGCCTTCCTTACCTGCTGGCTGGCTTCACTGCTTTCCTTTCCCAGTCCCTGCTGCTGTTTCTCTCTCTCTCTCTCTCTCTCTCTCTCTCTTTCTCCCCCTCTCCCTCTAACCTTTATCTGAGGATATTTTTCCCCATTGATTTTTTGAGAGAGTAGAAGAGAGGGGGAGAGACAGAGAGAAACATCAATTCGATAGACACATCCATTGGTTGCCTCCTGCACACTCCTCGACCTGTGCGGGGCTCGAGCCTGCAGCCAAGGTACATGCCCTTGACTGGAATCAAACCAGAGACCCTTTAGTCCAGTGGCCGCCAACCTTTCGGACCTCAAGGACCACCGGTTGGCAACTGCTGCTTACTCCATGGGCTGAAGCTCCGACCACTAAATCCAACTGGCTAGGGCCTTACTGATGTTCCCTTTTCCTCCCGAATATACGACTGGCATCCAAGTCTGTCTCCGGGTCTGTGCTGGGGAATGTGGGCTGAGCCAGGCGGCAGCGTCAGTCCCGTGGGGTGGCAGGTACCCCGTGTGGCTCCTCCCCATCTGCTCTAGGAGGGCGTTCAAGGACAAGGCCACTCCCAAGCTCCCGATGAGACTGCCCGGGAAGTGTGAGGGAATTAGCGAGCATTAGGAGTCAGAGAGAAGGCGCAGGCAACTCCCAAGGCTGCCGCAAAGGGGCGCTCCGAGGGAGTCATGTCAAACGCCATGAAATTCAACAACCCGCTCTTCAGAGGCCTTAAAGACGAAGTGTTTACAGAGAACAAGCCTACAGTTCAAGCTGAGGAAGAACAGGGAGGGTTAAGGAGCAACTCTGACCGGCATTTTTCCTGAGTCGTATTTTAATTTAATATATTTTTATTAATTCAGAGAGGAAGGGAGAGGGAGAGAGACATCAATGATGAGAATCATGGATTGGCTGCCTCCTGCACAGCTCCTGCTGGGGATCGAGCCCACAACCCAGGTATGTGCCCTGACCAGGAATCAAACCCTGGCCTCCTGGTCCATACGTCGGCACTCAGCCACTGAGCCACACCGGCCAGGCATCCGCCACCTCATTTTGTGCCTCCCTGCCACCCCTATTCTGCTGTGGGTAATGAGGCCGGAGCTGGCGTCACTATTGTAATGGGTTATCGATTGTGTGTAAAGAACCTCAGAGCTCCGTGGGCTTCTAATCCGTCAGTGAGTGCCCGCGTGATAAAGTGGACTTTAATTACAAACGGTATAGCTCGTTAGACATTAAACTTGCATTTGTTTTTTTGCTGTTATTGTGTTTTGCTCAGCTGCAGTCTGACTTTAAGGTCTGCCTCAGTCGCACTTCATTCTTCATGGCACTGGGCCTCAATGAACATTCAGTTTGGAGCCAGTTTCGCACATTCTTCTCTGCAATGGACCGTTTCACGCAGCCGCCGTGCATGCCTGGCTGGGCACCGAGGTCTGGAATGTGGTCAGATGTCCTCCATCCCGAGGTGCTTTCTCCCTGCCCTGCTCCTGCCGCCGCAGCTCCCCTGGCTGCTCCGCCCGGGAGGACCTCAGAGGTCATCCCTCCTCAGGAGAGGAGGACATGAGAACGCCACGTGGCCACGCTGGCCACAGGCCCACCAGCTGCAACAGAAGTGGAGGTGCACACCCCTCTCCCCAGGTCGCCTGTCTCAACCTTTTGCCCAAGGTCACCTGTCTCAACCTCTCTCCCCAGGTCACCTGTCTCAGCCTTTCTCCACAGGTCACCTGTCCTAATGCCTCTCCCCAGGTCACCTGTCTTAACTCCTCTCCCCAGCTCACCTATCTCATCCTCTCTCCCCAGGCGACCTGTCTGTCTAAACCTCTCCAGGAAGGAGCTACCTGTGTGAAGAACACTCTCAAGGCCTCTTCTAACAGGGCAGTGGCTTGATGGGAAGTCCCAAGAGGAAAGGAGAATCCACTCTTCACTCCGAGACAATGTGCTGAGGGGGGAGTGAGGCGTGTGCCTGGGTGCCTGCAAACAAGTCGTTTAACCTGTTTCTCGTCTAGGTGAACCCACACCTGCGTCCACCCCCACCACTCGCACACCGGAAACCCCTGGCCAGCATCGTGGCTAATGTCACTGTCCTCGCAATGCGTGGGGCAAGGGTATGCTGCAGGGGTTCACTGCCTTTGCTTCACCCCCAGTTTGCAGCTGGAAAGTTGTGTCCCGGTTGGAGGAGAGGCAGCCTCCCACCCTCGACACCCCGCAGGCTTCCCGAGGCTGGACAGAGGGACCACTCACACAGGAAGAGCGGGAGACGGCAGGAGAAGGTCAGTGTAATAGCCCCAGGCTGCTTGCAGATAAAGCCTATAAATAAATGATTGTTGTAAATATTCAATCAAAAAGCAGGCATTATTTAAAGGAACGGCCAGGTAAAGATGACAGGTGGCGGACCATTTCCATTTCTCCCAGGCATGCACGTTTCAGCTGAATAAACACAAAAAGAATCAATCTACATGGTGCAAATGTGGGGGGGGGGGGCGGGGGGTAGTCACCCAGGATCTATGTCAGCAATAATAAAAGGCTCCGACTGTTCGCAGACAGTCAGCTCATTGTAAATGGAGACCCAGACCGCAGCGAGGGATGCATAACGGGAAAGCAAGCAGCCCTTCCAGTTAGTTCTAAGCTGTCATCACTCAATTAAGGGCACACACTTCATGCAAGCAGCTCAGGGAAAGGGGGTGCGGGACACACCAAGCAGACACCCTACGGGGGACCAGCGCTTCGCTTCTGTCCGCCTGTCTGTGCTGAGGGAAAGTTCCAGGTCTCTGCGTGGTTCTCACATATTAATTATCCTTCAAACATTCCAGGAAGCGATATCCATAGGCCATTCCTGCTCGAACCCCCTCAGGGGGAGAGGTATTTGGGGAGAGATCAGGTGTCGCTCCAACTTCAAGGGCATCATTTCTTAACTGCAGCAAGCTCTCGGCTTAGGGCGTGAGGCGCAGCAAAGAACTAGAGATGATTAAAGCCACAACGATCACCTAGTCACCAGGTAAAATGCTAGTGACCCTGGGACCACATCTAGTCTGAAGACGGATTTGTCTGACTTGCTTTTTTAAAAATTCATTTTGAATTCATAGCTAACATTTAAAAATTGGAACCTAGCTCGTTTGGCTCAGCGGATAGAGTGTCGGCCTGCGGACTGAAGGCTCCCAGGTTTAATTCCCGTCGAGGGCACGTACCTCGGTTGTGTCTCTCTCACATGGATGTTTCTCTCTCTCCGTCTCTCCCCACTCCCTTCCACTCTCTCTAAAAATCAGTGGGGGTGAGGATTTAAAAAGAATAATAATTAAAACTAGGAAAACTGAAACAGCCGGCTTCCTCTTGAAAATGTGAAAGATCGGGCAACACTAGGTCCCTGTTCCTCAGTGGAACCCGCCCGCTGGGTGGAGAAGGGGTGACCCCTTCCAGGCAGGGAAGCCTCAGGGTCAGTGCACTCCCCTACTCCACTCACTCACACACCGCCCGCTCTCCAGGCCTAGCCTCTTCCCTTTACACCGAAAACCTGGAGCATCTCCGTGGTTTGATCCAGGAGCCAGAGCCCGGTGTGGTCAGGACTGGCTCTGCACCCGAGGTGGTGGGGGGGGTGCACCGAGGGTGTGAACATCAGCCTCGGGCTCTGCCGTCCAAGGGAGACCTACACGCCCAGAGCTGTCCCTTTCCTGGTCCCTCCCGCCTCCCGTCGCTTCTCACCTCCCAGTAACACTCGTTCCGGGTGCTCAGATACTCACTTAGTAGTCACTGAACTTCCACATCACGCGAGACCCTGGCACACTGCCGTGGGCACCATTTCGCGGAGCATACCAGGATCTCATTATGCGGTTTTCGGTGTCTCGATTGTACGCTGACTTACAAGGAAAACGGAGCACCTCAGCGCGTTCTTGTCCAATTAGCTCTGCGCGCGCCTGTCATTTGGCAGCTCTTGACTGCGTCTCTCTGAAATGTTGCCCGTTTACGATGCTGGCGACTTTATTGAGCTGCTCTAGAATTCCGTGAAAACAGGGTCCTGCTTTACCTCAGAGGGGCTTCGTGTTTTAGGTGGAATGCGAGGGTTTCCTATCGGCCCCGGGACCTTACATTCTATTTCGTAACGTGCAGTGCACTGTGGGCGGGTGCGCAACTGGTCCACGGTTCTGCGGGACATTGTTTTAAGGGGCTTTTAACTTCCCGGCAACAACTTGGACCAAATTGCACAAGGACGCATCCCGCACACAGTTCTCCTCTTGGCGGGTCATGGGAGGGGCCTGTGCAATTCTCAGAGCAAAGGAGCTGATGAGATGCGATGGTCCTTGTCTGGCTGGTGTGGCTCAGTGGTTGAGTGCCGATCTATGAGGGACCAGGAGGTCATGGTTTCACTCCTGGTCAGGGTGCATACCCGGGTTGCGGGCTCCATCCCCAAAAGGGGGTGTACAGGAGGCAGCCAATCCATGATTCTCTCTCATCATTGACATTTCTATCTCTCACTGCCTCTCCCTTCCTCTCTGAAATCAACAAAATATATGTTACTCACACTGATGTTTCTCTCTCTCTCTCCCCCTCCCCCTTTCCTTTCCACTCTTTCTAAAAATCAATGGAAAAATGTCCTCGAATGAGAATTAACAAGAAAAATAAAGTAAGTACAAACAATGTATTAAAACATATACATCTAGATAGATAGATAGATAGATAGATAGATAGATAGATAGATAGAGTCCCGTTTGTTCTCTGGAATTCTAGAATCGTCCACCACAGACTCCCAGACACACACTAGTAAGGAACCTGCCTGAGCTTTGTCCCTCTGCCGGGGCACCTGCGACCTGCCCGGCCATGCCCTTGCTGCCCGCTGCCATTTACCCGACGATGCACATGTGCGTCTGTGGAAATGGCGCCCTCCACCCAAGGCCACAGTCCCCGCTGGGGAGCAGATGCTGTAACGCAACCCGCGTCCCTGAAACCCGCGCCTAATCCCCCGGACCGCACAGCTCCTGTCGGGATCGGTTATTCCCACATGTCAGCTGTCGAGCACGGTCTGCGCGCGAGGCACCCATGTCACCCCCCGATTAACTGCTGCTTCTCCTCCCCCCCCGCCAGAAACTCCACCATGCCTCACTCTTCTCTGCCACCACATCGTCCCTCATGTCAGGCACATAAGGGGGATCCAGACACATATTCACTGAACTGAAATCTCAGCCACAAACCCTAATGCGCTACAGGCTGTGAGTGTCCAACCCAGAAGGCGCCAACCAGAACGGAGCCACGCACTCTGCCAGGGAACTCTGCCTGACCGTGCACAACGTGGGGAAGCCAGCCCAGCCCCTTGAGTCCAACCCAGCGAAACATTCTTTTCTGGCAAAAATGTCACCTTGAGAGAAACTGAGTGATCACAGCAGGGCCATTGCCTGACGGTGTAAAAGATGAACACGGGGATGGCATCGCAGACGACTCCGCTTGTCAGGAGCCTCACAAGAAGGGAGATGGTAGCTCTTCCAACGGAGAAAATTATTATTGTTGTTGCTGTTGTTAATCCTCACCCCAGGATAGTTTTTCCTTTTTTATATATAAATTTTATTGATTTTTTTTTTTTACAGAGAGGAAGGGAGAGGGATAGAGAGGTAGAAACATCGATGAGAGAGAAACATCGATTAGCTGCCTCCTGCACACCCCCCACTGGGGATGTGCCTGCAACCAAGGTACATGCCCTTGACTGGAATCAAACCCGGGACCCTTCAGTCCACAGGCCAACGCTCTATCCACTGAGCCAAACCAGTTAGGGCCCCCAAATAGTATTTCATTGATTTTGAGAGAGTGGAAGGGAGAGAGGACAAGAGACAGAGAGAGAGGGGTGCATGCAGCCTGCCTGGGGCCAGGGATTGAGCCTGCAACCCAGGTGGATGCCCTTGACTGGGAATCGAACCTGTGACCTTCGGTGTGTGGGCCAGTGTTCCACCAGAGCCACACTAGCCAGGGCAGAATTCTTCTTTAAAATATGTTTTTATTGATTTCAGAGAGAGGAAGGGAGAGAGAGAAACATCAATGAGGAGAGAGAATCCTTGATGGACTGCCTTCTACACACCCCGCAACCTGAGCATGTGCCCTTGACCAGGAATCAAACCCTGACCCCCCGGTTCCTAGGTCGATGCTCAACCACTGAGCCACAACGACTGGACGAAAACCATTCTTCTTCTTATCTTGCCTGTGGAACTTGGTAAATCCAAGCTGTAGGAACACATTATCTTGGCCGTCTGGACACCCTATTTTTCTTGGGGGGAAACTGAACATCTGCGACACGTGTTTGCTTCACAACACGGTTCGTGCGAGCTGTTGGAATAAACCACCATGTCCCATTTCTATTTCTGTCCCTTCGCAAAGAGTTTCCCAGTTCCTTGGGAGATATACACTTTTCATCCTTAAAGGGAAACGACACACTGAACACACCATTCAGATGCCGTCCTGTGAGCTCACCGAGGGCAGCAGACAGGTCTTATCGCGAGGAGCCCAAGAGCAGCATCAAGGCCGATCAGAGTCGGTGCCGCCGACACCCACCGCCACACTCCCTCCGAGCTCCTCGTAAAGCCTAATTGGCTATGCGACTGTGATGCCAGCCCTTCCTTTTGGACCTAGAATATAAAAATAATGAGTTTCTGCCCTGGCCAGATTGCTCCGTGGTTAGAGTGTCGGCCCTGGGACCGAAGGTTTGTGGTTTCGGTTCTCAGTGTCCGGTGGGGCGCAAGTGGGAGGTAGCCAATCAATATCTCTCTCTCTCTCGTGTGGCTGTTTCTCTCTCTCCCCCTTCCCTTCCCCTTCCACTCTCTCTAACAATCAGTGGAGAAATGTCCTCACTCCTGGGGTGAAGGTTAAAACATAGAGCCAATAATCATGCATTTCTGGCTACTCTTCAGTCGTGGCTGACAAGTCCCACATCAACATGTGTGTTCTTCCTGAAAAGCCTTTTACAACTCGATCCTGAGCTACACAGAGTCTATGAAGTTTTTCTACATTTGACTCACCATATATTTCAATGAAAAATGGATTCCCTAGCCCAGCCAGCATGGCTTAGTGGTTGAGCATCAACCTACAAACCAGGAGGTCACGGTTCGATTCCCGGTCAGGGCACATGCGGGATTCCCAGTCAGGGTTGCGGGCTCGATCCCCAGTGTGGGGCGTGCAGGAGGCAGCCGATCCATGATTCTCCCTCATCATTGATGTTTCTATTTCTTCTCTACCTCTCCCCTCCTCTCTGAAATCTATAAAATACGTATATATTTTTTAAATGGGGTACCCAGAACTCAATGATATGTGATTATGAGAATGATTTATTAAAAGTAACATCTCACAACAGCAATGTTTCCGATACAAATATTCACGAACCCTCCCGGGGAGTTTTCGTTGCTCTGATGGCTATACTACCCCTTGCTATGGTGTGGAGCGAGGAGGATGAACAGGACACAGTTGCCTTGTAAGCCATGAGGATTCATGAGAAGTTGTCCCTGTCACCCGGTCCATCTTTCTGCAGCTTAGCTCCTGCTGTGTCCTCTCCATCCTTCCAGAACGCATTGGGAGAAGCGCAGGCTGGGACTGTTTCCACTGCTGAGACAACGGAATGTGCATAACGTCGGAGGAAGAAAACCGAAATGATGGAGGAAGAGCTCACTGACCACAGATGTGCTCCTCGCTAATTCCGGATAAAAACTGGAATAAATTATTGGTTTAATAATAATGTTCAAGAGCTGCCGGTTTCCTGAAAAATCTTAACAAAACGACACACAGGGTGAGCGCTTTCTCTGGCTGGAGATACTTAAAGACTGTAGTGCCTTGAGGACAAACGAATTTGAATTATTCTCAGAGTCAAATGCATTTTTAAAAAGACACTGAAGTAAAACAATGAAAAGGGAGCCCTCCGTGTATTAACAATGCTCCCATGCTAATGCGTGTCGGTGTTAGCATCACTTACAGATGTCTCACATCCAAAACGGGCCTAAGATTTATTCTAGACCAAGAAGAGACCCAGATTTTACCCTGGTTTAGGCGGAAGGTAGTAAAACAATTCGAAAAGCACCAGACATTCTCTCTTCTCTGGGTCAATAAAAGGAATGGGGGACTCTGGTTACCCCAATAAGAAAGCAGGATCGCTGAAAGATGCCTACATTTTTAATTTGTAAAAGAATTGTACTACAAAGTTCCTGTAAACAGGGGTGGGGAACGTCTGGCCCTGGGGCCGTATAAGGCCCTCAAAATTATGGTCTGGCCCTTAACAGGCGTGAGGGCTGAGTGAATGAGATGTCTGACCAAATAGAGCGAATTTTTAAGCGGATAATTGTGTATGGCCCCAGAACGATGTTATAAATATCCAAACGGCCCTCGGCAGGAACAAGGTTCCCCACCCCTGCCTCAGGACTACAGTGGCTGCATCAGGACCACGGTAAGACTTCTCGGCGCCTTGGAAACGTGATGTCACTGCAATGTGGACGAACGCGCCCTTTCTCACGTGAAATATCCCAGGAGCCCCCTGGGCGCGGGGCCGAGGGTCAAGATACAGAGACAGGGAGGACGTGAGCTTGTCTGCGAAGAAGCTCTAGGCCGAGAGGAGGGGCCTCCCCTATAAACATGTACCTTGAGTGACACCTGAAATGTGGCGGCGTCATGGGTTTCTCCAAAAGCAGACTCTGCCCCAAAGACGTGGATGCATGTGGCTTATTCCGAAGTCATCCCAGGACCACAAACGAGTGGGTTACTACGTGGGCCACGGGGCCCATTCCACGGGGCCTGGTGGGGTGGGGGACCCGGCCCAGCGAAGCTCAGCACCGGCCCGTGAGGGCTGGCCAGTGGGCCTGTCCCCTGCTCTCCCTCGTCGGCTCAAGGTGACCTCTGAACCCGCTGGACTGTCGGCTGGAACATGCCATTCCCAGGCTCCGGGGGTGGGACGCCACCGGGTGGGCAGGGGAGACCATCCGCCTCGGCCACAGTGGGCTCCGCAGCCGAGAGCACAGGGGACGTGGGACCGAGAGGAGGGGGGGGGGGGCGCCAGCCCTGCTCCACGTGAGGCTGCAGAAGTCTATCGTGGCAGAGCGGGGTCCGGGAGCGAGCAGGTCAGCTCCGCCTGCGGGTCAGGGGAGACTGAGGACCACGCTGCATAGACGCTCTTGGGCTAATGTAGGGGAGGGCGTGGGCCGCTGCTCCTCAGTTGCAGATAAAGGTAGTGGATTCGGTGGAACAGCAGGTGACAGAGCTCGGGGGGCGTGGGGCCGTACCTAAGTGTTGGCTGTGACCACATCTACTGCTTAAGTAAGTCTCTACCGCGTGGGTTCCCAACCAAATCAGGTTGTAATATTCCAAGTCATTTATTTAACATATTTTTATTGATTTCAGAGAGGAAGGGGGAGGGAGGGACAGACAGAAACATCGAGGAAGAGAGAGAATAGTGGATTGGCTGCCTTCTGCACACCCGGGGATCGAGCCCGCAACCCAGGCACGCACCCTGACCGGGAATCGAACCGTGACCTCCTGGTTCCTGGGTCGGTCGATGCTCAACCCCTGAGCCACGTCTGCTGGGCCCAAGTCATCTCAGACAAAGAAACTTCTAGGATCCCCGAGGCTGCCGCGTGGGAACTTCCCCTGCGCCTGAGGTCTCCTTGGCTCCTGGAGGAGGAATGACTCAGCCCACGCAGGGTGCCCAGCGCGGCGAGGAGGCTTGGCCGTGCTTCCAAGCCTGCTGACACCCAGCCTGCTCCGGTGGCGCGTGGGCTGGCATCGCCAGCCCGTCCTCTGGCGCACACCTCCCTCCATATGTCTTAGGCCTCCTCACCTTCCCCTCCGGCTGTGACAATGAGAGGATTGCAATCAATATGTTCACGCTCCTTGCTCCAAAGTCTCAAAGTGCTTGGGAATGAAAAACGGTCCAGGGGAAGGAGCCACGGTGGAGGCAGGGAGGAGGCGGGAGGAGGCGAGAGGAGGCAGGGAGGAGATGGGATTGGCAGCCTCTGCAGCAGGAGGGCAGCAGGAAGGGGTGGAGCTGGGACCATGGACCAGATGGAGGGGACACTGGGTCTCAGGCCTGGCTTTGCACTATTCAGGTGGGCACAGGTGACTTCAGTCGGGTGCAGCCTGCAGCCCCCCTTCCCCCCGTAAAGTAGAGGCATTGGGCCAATTAACAGCCATTACCCCTCTGTTCTGAAAATCCTAAACATGTTTTCTGACACACAGGGTCTCAGCTTGATTCGTCTCCTCAGAAAGCCCAGTGTCTGCGACGTCAGCGCGCCTTCCTCTAACGCCCAACGGCTGTGCCCACCTCCTGGCTTGTTCAGTCAAGGTCTGGGCTGTGGGGGGCGGGGGGGAAGGTGGGGTCCACATGCAGGTAACTATTCATTCCTCCTAAGAATCACTTCCTGGCGTTCTGCTGTATGAGTGAACCACATTAAGTGAACATCCACGCATAGCTGTTTAGAGGTTTCTAATGACACTGCAATGAATACCTTTCCTTACATATTGTTGTGCAGTTGCCTAATTATTTCCTCAGGGGAAGTTTCTAAAAATACCATCACCGAGTCAAAGATCATGTTCATTTTCACTTCATTTTTAAACTAGTTTTTTTTTTTTTAATAACATAAAGGTCATACATGATCTTAGCAAAAAAATAATAAGTCAAAAGTTCAAATGTCACGGAGTTATAGGTACCAGCCCTCTTTCTCACTACGCCCGCCAGCACCATTCCTCAGGGCGGAGCCGTGTGGGTATTTACAACATCGTTCTGGGGCCACACAAATAATCCACTTAAAACTAGCCTGCTCTACGCAGTCACACATTTCCTCAACTGCCCCCTCATGCCTTGGCAGGGCCAGACCACAGGGCTCCCTACCCCGATGTTCCCTACCCCTGCCTTAGAGAGAATCATTGTGGATCCCGCCATAACTTTTGCCCAAATAAAAAATTGATATAAACGTAACTGTGTTCGTGTGTATACGTACACCCATACACACAAGTATAGACATAGATTCCTTTCCAAAGGCTGTTATGCTAGTATTTAATTTTAAGTCATGTTTCAGAACTGTGTATCCCAACATTTACATCCCTACCCACGGCGGACGAGAAGGTCTGCTCTTTCGCATGTAGACGGAAGGTGCAGAGTATTAAGAAGAAAAACCGGTGGCCATACTCTCTCAGCTTTGCTGTCCTTCTCTTTAGAAGTCCCCTAGGAATATCTCCTTGCAAGGCTGTGTTGGGCATTACATGAGACAGATGACGGAGAGAAACGCCATGTGTGGTACTGTGTGTGAATAAACAGTAATAACAGACATTACTATTATTATCATCGTTTGGCTGATTGGTCCCATTAGCTGCATAGAGGGGCGCCCGTTTTGTTTTTAATGTTAAGAAAATAAACGTGATCAGACCAGTCAGCACCTTCTCCAACCTATTTAACCTGAGACAGAGCATCGCTTCCTTAGTAACAGGGGCTAAGACATGGGAGTGATGCCTGTGGGGCTACCGTCAAGGATGAGAGAAAATCATGGATTGGTTTTCCATGGCTACCATCGTGCACCTGGGTCCCAGCACACAAGCAGGCACTGGTATCCCCCGACTGGGGATGGAGCCCGACACCTGGGCATGTGCCCTGATCAGGAATCAAACCATGACCTGCTGGTTCATAGGTCAAGGCTCAACCCCTGAGCCATGCTGGCTGGCCTCACCTGCCCTGACTTTACTCTCGTGAGATAATCAGTCGGTTCCCTGTCCTTGGCTCCCATAACTTTGAAGGAGAGTTTAATAAGCATAGCCACTCTCCCAGGGCTGGCTCCCATCGCGTGAGGCTGCCCTCCGGCTCCAATGTCCTCCTGGGAGGGTCTGAGGATGTTCTATACCCAGAACGCTGGCACGCGGGCCCTGGTGAATGTCCCCAGATTCTATCTTAAGGCACAATAATACCACTGGGTGGAGAAGGGGCAGCGGGCGGGGGCTCTGAGGATGAGTGGGGGAGTTTCAGGGGCCCCTTCCCCGTTAGGGAGAGACGGATGCCCCCCCCCACACACACACAGCTGTGGGCTGTGCTAGAAACGCCATAGACCGTGTCTGTGGCCGGTCCACTCAGCCCTGCGTGAGGCATCTGGCTGGTCCCGCTCCCTGAGATGGCAGGGAGCCCGCTCTGCACGCAGCAGCTGCAGAGAGAGGCCGAGTGTGAGCAAACGTGCTGGCCTCCTGTTCATCTCCCGCTGCACCCTCCGGCCCCTCCCAGCACAGGGCTGTCTTTGTCACCCAAGACAGGGGGGCTGGGGATAAGGAGGAGCGGGGAGAAGCTGTGGGGGAAGAAGGGGGAGAAGGACAGTGGGGAGGGAGGAAGGAGAAGGGGGAGTATGAGAGGGAGGAATGGGGGTAACACGGGGAAAGGTCTGATTGGGGACAATAAGAACCACACTCGAGAGCACACACCAGAAGCCTGGCAGCGTGACCTGTGAGCCAGGAGGTCACAGTTGGATTCCCAGTCAGGGCACAGGCCCCGGTTGCAGGCTCCATCCCCAGAAGGGGGCGTGCAGGAGCCAGCGATCCGCGATTCCCTCTCATTGATGTTTCTCTCTCTCCCTCTCCCTCTCCCTTCCTCTCTGAAAGTCAATAAAACAATTTTTTTGTTTTTGTAAAAAAGCTACCAAGACACATTCACGAGCATGCAACACTTTGCACCCCATTTTAAGGAGGAAGCCCGTGGAAGGCCGAGCAGACCCGGGCAGCTGAAGGAGGACGGAAGGTGTTTTGGGGGACACGGCTTTGCCCTTCTGCCTGCAAGATCCGCAGCGAGGTGGCGGGTTGGGTCGGCGTCCCTCCCCCCTGCTGACTTGCTGGGTTGGAGCGTCAGCACCTTCTCCAACCTATTTAACCGGTGAGCGTGCGAGTGGATACTAGGTCAGGCAGGAGGCGTGGGACCGAACGGGGGAGGAGGCACGGCGACATGGAGGCCAGCCCCGGGGACCTGTCCCTAGGCCCCCATCAAGCTTCTCACATTGTGCGTGGAAAACAGCCACGACAGAAAGACAGCCGGCTGGACTGACGGGACAGAGAGGCATCTCTCCCAGCCCTGCCACTCTCTGCGGGAAAATCCAGCGTCCCCCACGCTTTCCACGAGCTCTCAGCTGCTCGCTCCAGTTCTGTAGGCAGCAGATTATTATTAGTTCTATGGGAAATATTGAGCCACTGTCGCTCTCAGCAGTCTCTTGCTGCTTAAGCGGAAATGTCATGAGGTATTTGATCATAGATACCAACAGGGCAGGCAAAAGACTCCAACCCAGAGAGAGGCGGCACCCCGGGGGCCGGGGGGCGTCAGAGACCCATCGTGCTCCTGAGGCCGGCCACCTCGCTGCCAGCCTGTCTGTCGGCTTGTTCTGCTGAGGCGGCCGCCCCCAGCCGTGGGTTCTAGCACTTGCTTCACAATCATTTGATGAAGCTGCAGGAAAGAGAGATCCGGCGCAAATCGGTGGCCCACATTCTCGCCTCGCTGTCCATCTCCCCGTGAGAGCGGAGTCGGCATCTCCGACTAGGCCTCTGCAGGCACCTGTTCCGAAGAAAGGCAAACAAGACAAGTGTGGCTCAACTCGCTTCCTGCGTCTTAAACGTGTGACTGATTCGCAGAATCAAACACTCGGTGTTGAAAAGAGACTTCTGAAGCCCTTAGATTCGGCCGCTTCAGATGCAGCAGGAGGAAGGGAGGCAGGTAGCGCAAATTAAGCTCCTCCTCTCTCCCCTCCCTCTCTCCCTTTTTTCTTCCCTTCCTCCCCTCCTCCCTTCCATCTTCACTCCCTCCCTCCCTTCCTATCGTGGGTTTTTGGCATTCTGCACACAAAACCACTAGAACGAGGCTGAGCAGGGGACCGACGCTAACACACGGATAAGGGGGTGTCACCACGAATCCATCGCTCCTGTGCGCATGGACTGAGGATGCCCTCGAGGATTTGAAGATACTTGGTTTGGTTCAATCTCCTTCGTGCCTACTTGGCCCTGGGTTTGCTCACCCCTCTTCTTCTTTCCATCTTTAGGACACAGCCTCCTTTGATGCAGACTCCACTTCTAAAATCCGGAATCCTTGGGTCTGTGCAACGCAGGGTTTCATGTGACGAACTCCTGGGCTCCGTCCCCTAACTCGGCCTCCAGCCAGCCTCTCTCCTGCTTCACCACGGCTCCTGGTGCCCGTCTGCGTGCTAGGATCCTGGTGCCCGTCTGCGTGCCAGGATCCTGGTGCCCGCCTGTGTGCACACTTTCCAAAGGCTCTGTGGGTTCCAGCGGGATCAGGGGACACATTTCCCTCCGTTACCAGGTATACTTTCCCCTAAAATGTATCTGCCTAAGAAAGTGCTTCTAGTCAGCATTATGCCAATTCCTTTCCATCATCCCCACCCTCATCTTTATGAAAGCATAGCTCTCACCTGCCCTGAATTTTTTAAAAAATATATTTTTATTGATTTCAGAGAGGAAGGAAGAGGGAGAGAGAGAGAAACATCAATGATGAGAGAGAATCATCCATCAGCTGCCTCCTGCACGCCCCCTACTGGGGATAGGGTCCAAGACCTGGGCATGTGCCCTGACCAGGAATCAAACCATGACCTGCTGGTTCATAGGTCAATGCTCAACCCCTGAGCCACACCGGCTGGACTCACCTACCCTGATTTTACTCTCGTGAGATAATCAGTTGGTTTCCTGTCCTTGGCTTCCCAAAACTTTGAAGGAGAGTTTAATAGGCATATCCACTAATACACCACTAAAAAAATGTCTGATGCTAGGCTATAATGTGCTGTTGGCAGGTATCCCTCAGGTGCTCGTAGCGTTGAGTAACCTGGCTATTTAAAAAAAAAAAAAAAAGCAGAGACGTGACAAAGAGTTAAGGTCTCATCAAGTCTCGTTCTAACGACAAGCAATGTTCACCCTCGATGTAGGAGCTAATTTAAACCATAGCACCAACCATCTCATGAAAAGGCGCACTTCCTGCACCCTGCTCTGCAGTGTTTACAGCGAGTTAGGTGAGGTGCTGTTTCAGCCAGTTGCTGCCTAATTGCAACAAACCCATTCCTCCAGGAGAAATGTTTACCATTCAGACCTCCTCACGGTCGTGAGAAATTTTACATAAAACAAATGTTTGGTGTGTGTGCCTGTTCGGAGGGTAGCTAAGTAGGAAGGGAGACCACGAAAGCCTTCAACAGGAACATGCTCCACTTCGGGACCCGATTCTATGGGGAAACTGACGGGGAATTCGGGTTCAGGGAGGAGAGGGGACGGTGTGTGATATTTGACCGCAGGACAAACTTGCTGGAGGACTTGTCAAATCGACAGCGATGACCGAATCACTGATTTACACACCTAGGGGTACACTTCAAAGAGCGACATAACATTTTATTTTAAAATATGAACAGTGACCACAGACTGGAAGTCAGATCCTTGGTTGAAATGTCAGGCACCACGCTCACACCTGTGCAGGAAGGTCCGTTTTCAAAATCCTTGATCTGGTTCACAAGGAAACCATTGGAGGTTCCTCGCACCTGAGCCTGGCTGCTCTCAGCGTGGTCGTCCGACCCAGGAGCGACCTCCTTAGAAATGCAGGTCCCACCCCCAGACCTACAGAATTGGAGCCTCCTTACTGGTTCTGGTTGGAAGGTTCTGGAGTGCTCCAGAGCTCAGTACAGATGAAGACCTGCTCTTCGAGACCCTCCCCCGAGAGAGCCTCCGAGTTAGCCCGTTTCCCCCTCACCTTCAACATTCCTCCTGCGGGGTTTCCTGCCCCTGTGATGGGCCCAGCCCTTGGCCAACCTGGCGAGAAATCTGAGTCACCCTCCATGCCCGAACCAATCGGCTCAAAAGGACACAGCGCGGGCTCTCGGGGCGCATGGCGCCTGGGCACCCACCGGACTCATTCCTGCGCTTTCGATGGAGGCCAGGGCGGTGGCTGCGGTGGGCTTTAAACCGGCCCGATGCTCAGAGTTCACACCATCTCTGTCGCCTGAACAACTCACAGCACAGCACCTACTGGGATGTCCGGCGCTGCTGCCTGGGAAGCAGAGGGACAGTCCGAAGGCCGCTGTGACACCATCTGGGTGCAGGCTCTCCCTAGTTTGCTCTGTCTCCCTGCCGATCACTGTCAGCAGGTCCGATCGCCACACACCCACTGTCGCTGATTTACTTGTTTTATAGATAAAAACAGTAGAAGCTCAGAGAGGGAGCACTTGCCTAAAATTAGGCACTTCACCAACCGAGAGGTTAGGCCTGGGTTTCCCGGGAGTCTTCTGGTTTCCAATGCCAAGCCCTGCCCCCGGGGCCACAAAACACCCAGAAGGCAGGGGCGCCCACGGATCGCTGCCGCCCTGTCATCTCAGCTGGGTCAGGAGGAGGTGTCCGGGCTCCAGGCAGCTCTCTGCCCGTGAGAACAGTTGTTCCCTCTCCGGCGAGGGCTCTCGGGCTCGGGAGGGCGACGTCGACAGACACCGTGTGGCAGGTGTGTCCCAGCCACATGCCTTTCCTCTGAGAAGCGTCTCCTCTGTAACCGAGCCCCCGGCGGGATAGACAGGCGACAGATGTCGGGGGAGTGCAGGGAGGGGTGGAGAGAGGGACGAGAACAGCTCCTCCGGCTCCTGGGCCTCGTCCCCGAGACCCTCCATGTCCTGCTCTGACAGTGAGCTGTGCCCTGCGTCCGGGGAGGGCAGGTCAGGAGGCAAGACAAGAGAAGGATGCGCGGCAGGAGCCCCCGGGAGCGGTGGGTTCGAGCCCGGTCAGGGCGTATACAAGAAGCAGCCCAAGAACGCACCCACGAGTGGAACCATGAACCCAGGTGTCTCGGTCTCCCCTCTGCTTTCTCTCTAAATTAAGGTGACCAGATTTAAAGTGGTACACCATTGACCAGGGGGGTTCTTTTTTTTCTTTTTTCTTTTATTATTACTTAAAATATTACGAAGAGTAATCGGGACTTTTTTAAAATGCCGCGGGACGCAGGACGGACTGTTAAAAACCGGGACTGTCCCGCCAAAAGCGAGATGTCTGGTCACCTCATTCTAAATATCCATACAAGTTTGCTTTTAATTGTGGTAAAAGACACAAATAAACCACCATCTGGACATGTCCCAGTGCCCAGCTCAATGGCATGAGGTGCATTCACACCGCTGGGCTCCGTCACCCCCCCTCAACCCCCCTCCCCCCCCACCTCTGGAACTTTCCTTTCGTAAAAGCGGAGCCCTGCTTCTACTGGATACCGGCCTCCTTCCCTCCAGCCCCGCAGCCCGCCAGCATGTGGCAGAGCTACGTTTTTTATTCTGTGATGAATGTGGCCAAGGCATTTCGACGGAGACAGGAGCTTGGGGACCAGACAGCGTGGCAGCCCCTGGAAACAGCCCAGTGCGTTTGGCTGGAGTGCCCTGCTCCTGGCACTCAGTATGGCCTGGTGGGGGTTGGGGGGGTGGCAGATGCGTTCAGGAAGAATGAAAACCACGGACGGAGTTGGGGCCTCACTGAATGGATCCTTAGCGATGAGCCTGCAACAGCCACAGCTTCCCGGCCCCGTTTTGACTCGGGGCTTGGCCGATGGCAGGCCCGTGCGCTGGGGCTCGCCCTCCTTGATCATGGGGAAGCAGCGGAGGCGAGCCTCCGAGAGGGGGGAGGAGGGAGCACTTGGGACACTCTGTCCCTGATGAGACTCACCTCCCGACAGGTGAACGGGGCCATCCCAGATGTGCCAGCCCCGCCCTGAATACAGCCCCGGACTCGGCAGACATCATCAGTGCAGACTGTTTTAGCTCACAGGTTTGGGAGGGTTTGCAGGGCAAGCTAACGGCTACGAGGGGAAAGGATCTGGCGGTTTGGGGGAGGAAGGAAGGGAGCTGAGATGGTAAGAAGAATCTGGAAAGAGGGCGGAATCCAGGAAGCGGCCGCTCTGGCTGCTCCCAGCAGAAGGGATGAGGCAAATCGGTCCTTCGCTCTCCCTCCCTGAGCTGCTCTGGCACCGAGAGCGAGGTGGCTGCACTGGGAGCCCGGGATTATGTTGCGGATTCGCCATCCAGAGCCAGTGTCCTGGCCACTCCGAGATCTGCCCTTTGGGATATAACTTGTTGAGCAAAGGGTGAAGGCTGGGGGTGGGGCTCCAAGGGGATAGGACAGACTTCATCGAACTCCACACACTAGGGACGAAGGAGCAGACTCTGTAGGGCGGGCAGCTGGATTGCGAGAAATGGTTCCAAGCTGCGGCTCAGGCCTGGGGACAGGCGCTGGGGCAGCTCCAGGAGGCAGAGCCCAGGCTGGGTGGGTGGGGCTGGCTGCTAGTCCCTGTTTCGCCCTGACTCTCCCTCCTTGGGCACAGTCGGAGTCATGTGGCGCCATTGGGATGTAATAGAGATTTGAGGATTGTTATTGGTTTAAGTGTATTTTTATTGATTTCAGAAAGAGGAAGGGGGAGAGAGAGAGAGAGAGAGAGAGAGAGAGAGAGAGAGAGAGAGAAACAGCAATGATGAGAGAGAATCATGGATCAGCTGCCTCCTGCACGCCCACACTGGGGATTGAGCCCGAAACCCAGGCCTGTGCCCTCGGCCCTTCAGTCTGCAGGCCAACACTATTCCCTGAGCCAAAGCAGCTGGGGCTGTGGAATTATTGACTCCAAAGCTCTGACACAAAGTAAGTGGGCAAGGAAATATACACTGCTGGCGGGTATCAGCCACGATTCTCTCCGCCTGCCCATGCTAGGAGCTGTATGCATTACATCGTGCAGACAAACGCAGCAAGGAAGGGCTCTGCGGGGTGCCCCGGCTTTTGAAGACCACCACACAGACGAACACACCACGGCCGCTCTCCCAGGGACCTCAGGCTGCAGCTCTGAGCTGTGCATCTCCTTTTTCACAAGTAACCAGGCCAAGGTCACGGGGCCACGGGACTCCCCAGAGAGGCAACGCCAGCCAGCTAACCCAATTTAGCAGAACCTAACTTAGAAACCGCATCTCCTGCCAGCTCCGCCCTCACCGCCCGGTCAGCATTCCCCCAAAGACGGGTGGGGCTCCTTTGTGAACCTAGAATGGCAGGCCGCTTTCCTTTCCACTCAATCCCAGCAGGGACCACGCACGGCGAACCACGTGGGACTCTAGCAGAGACTGGCAGGGAGAGGATGATGCATTTGGCTGGTTCTGCTAAACTTGCTTCCCCTTAAAATATATCCTACTCCACTGTGATCGTGACAAAGAACCCAGAAGAGACTCTCTACCCCCCACCCCCCACCACACCAAGCCCTCCACGCACACACAGGGAGAGTCCTGAGCGCCAGGTCACCGCCAAGCACACCTCTGACGCACCTGTGGGGAGCGCAGACTGTGCGTCTCCATGGAACCAATTAGCTCCAGGTCCGGGAAAGGGAGGAGCTGAGTGATGTTTCTGTGGATGCACATTCAGATGCTAAGCGTGAGCACAGAGCTCAGGGCTCTAACGATTGTCTGAGGTAAATCCCGTCCACACTCGGGACTGAGTGGTGTGCCGTTTCCCCTCGCTCAGGATGCAGGGCTGTGGGTCCAGCACCATGCCCTGTGCGAGGTCTGAATGAGTGATCCCTCCGCCAAAGGTCTCCCCCAGACTCGGGTGCCTGGACACACCACCACTCAGGACACATTGTCCTTAAGGGGGACTGTCCAGTGAGTGAACCAGGCCAGTGTCTCAAGCTCAGATAGTGACCTCACATCCAGTTGGGTTGAGAGGAGTAACCCCACTTATAGTCCCCACAATGGTTGAGGGTAAAAGGACCAGCAATAGTGCCACAGTTTACTATGACTAGAGGCTGGGTTTGGGAAAGAGGGGATTCTCAGACGGGCCTGCACCCTCTCACAATCCAGGACCACTTGCTCCTAACCACGCACCTGCCTGCCTGCCTGATTGACCCTAACTGCTCTCCTCTGCCAGCCTGATTGCCCCTTACTGCTTCTGCCTTGGCCCTTGCCACCATAGCTTTGTCCAGAAGGATGTCCGGAAGACATCCAGTCTAATTAGCATATTACCCTTTTGTCAGTATAGATAATAACAATGTTCACGATCACTGCTAACAGTGTTATTAGTAACAGTAGCAGATAACTTTGGACTGAACTCTTAGAGCCTGTGTCCAAACACCAGCCCTATCTCCTGCCCTTCCGTTGACCTTGGAAAGTTACTGTGTTGGTGCCCCAGGGCTGCTGCAACAGTGTTTCCAAAACCAGGTGGCTTAACCAACAGGAACAGCTGGGTAGTCTGGCAGCTCCAGGGAAACCTTTCCTACCCTCTTCCCCCTTCTGTGATTTGCTGGCAAGCCTCGGTTTTCTGTGGCTTCTAGCAGCATCCCTCCACTCACGCGGCCTCCTGTTTTCTGTGTCTCAATCTGTGCCCAAGTTGCCTATTGAAAAGGACACCAGTCCTACGGGATTAGGGCCCCCCAGGGACCTGTTCAACTGAACTCTGCAAAGACTTTGTTACCCAAAAGTTACATTTTAAAAATATTCATCTTTACTGACTTCAGAGAGGAAGGGAGAGAGAGAGTAGAAACATCAATGATGAGAGAGAATCATGGACTGCTTGCCTCCTGCTCACCCCCTACTGGGGATGGAGCCTGCAACCTGCACCTGTCCTCTTGATTCATAGGTTGACGCTCACCCCTGCCAGACAAGGTCACATTTTAAACACTAACAAGATCTCAATATAGCCTTATAGGGCGGGGGGCACATTTCAACCCCCCATTACCTAGCCTCTCTGCTCACCTCCCTTCCCCTTCCCGGGGTCAGGAGGAGAGGTGACCTCACATGGCTGTGGGACGATGAAATGAGGTCGTGAATATCCACATTTAGCGCGATGCCGGGGCCTGGAGCTGGGACTAGGAAGAGATTTTTAATGCTCAGTTGGTTCTGCTCTGTTTCACTGCAGAGTCGCACAGGCAGGAAATATTCCCTCCACCGCTAAAAGGGCATGATGACTTTTAACAGAGGGAGTTGATTTTTTACGTCTTGTATTTTGCTAAGGAACTGTGTGCTTGGGGACAAAATTCCACCTTTGATTTGAATGTTGCCACCTATTCATACTATGAGAAATCGCTTGGAATAAATACCTTACTCCCAGCAAGTAAATAGCCCTTAAAGGTTAAAAACCTGGTCAATTTTTAAAGGTTACTAAATGCTCCTCTATTATCTCCCCTCGTGGATAAGGCTCTGAGGGGTGACAGGTAGAACTCTCAGCCCGGCGGGGCCTGGGAGGCAGCCTCGGGCGCTGAGGAGCCTGACTCAGATCCCAGGCCAGCTGGTCAGCTGGTCAGCTGGTCAGCCTAACTGTCCCAAGATGAAGGCGACAAGCTCCCGCAGAGGTGAGGCAGCCCGACCCGCGGCAGGTGAACGGATAAGCCGAATGTGGTGCATCACTTGCCAGAGTACCATCCCACCTCAAGGGAAGGAGCCGCTGACCCGGCCACCCCGAGGGTGATACTGGAGGGCGTGGTGCTACGTGAAAGCCGGTCCCAGGAAGACAGATGCGGAGCCATTCCCCTTCCATGAGGTCGGGTCCCTCAGGGGTCAAGGTCATAAGTCAGAGGAGGAAGGGTGGCTGCAGGGGCCGAGCGAGGGGTGTTTAATGGGCGCGGCGCTTGCGTTTTGGAGGATGAGAGCTCCCGAGACGGAGAGGGGGATGGTTGGCTACAGGACAGCGTGAATGTACCTAGCGCCTCCGCACTGTCCGCCAATACGACGGTTAACGTGGTCATTGTTACGCTACGTGTGCTTGACAGTGTTTAAAACATAGTTCAACGACACGTTTTTAAAGTTGAAACAAAGTGAGGCAGCCTAAGTAAAGGCCCTTGTGGGTGCCCGGCACACGGAGGGAGCGAGGGGACACAGTCTGTCACTAATATTCACCCCCTCCGACCCCTCCCGACCCCTCCCCACCCTTCTCCACCTCCCCACCCCTCCCTTCCCCACCCGTCTGGGCCCGCAGGACGCGCTAAAGGAACCTAAGCGCGCATGGAACGGAGGGTTCCCTGTGCAAGACCGCGGATAATCCGCTGGCACCTGACCGGGAAGAGAAGCTCATTGAGCAGCTGAATGAGGTTGGATCGAGAAATAAGGGGACGGGTCCGCGCGCTGCGGTTGCTAGTCTGTGATTCCCAGCCAGGCTCTCGGCTTCCTTGAACCTATGTCCTCACCGTGGCGGCCTCCGTTTGTAAGTAAAGCCTGGACGTGGTATTCAAGGACAAAGGGGCGCAGCTCAGTGCCAAGGCGCCTCCGCGCACAGACGGGGAGGGCAGTGCGTGCCTTCCAGCCCGCTGCCGCGGAAAACCGGCGCAGGGGGAGGGAGGCGGATTTGAAAACGGGCTGAAATGCGCAACTGATAGCAGCGCGCCGTGCTGTTCAGCACTGCCGTGTGGAAGGGAAATCGTTCCGCAGCATCGAAACGTGGCAGCGACGTGTTGCGCCGCGACGCCCGCTTGGTTACCGCCGCCCCACTGAGACCCAGAAACCGTTCAAATGGCAGTTTCGCGTTCCGTGCTTCTCACCACAAGAACAATAAAGAACACGGCACACGAGTTCCTTTAACCTCACCTCTCACAAACAATGCCAGCGCTTTGCCAAGTTTTCTTTCCCTTTTTTTTAGGCAGCAAATCCATTCTTCAAAGGGAGATTCACGGGAAAATGACTCTAAGAGCGGAGTTGAAAGGACAGGGACCCACGCAGGTAAAAGCCACTCAGGGCTGGGCTCGCAGCCACGATTCCATACACGCGGGTGATATGATCAGGGCCACTGACAAATGACCCGGAGACGGACGGAGCTTGCAAACAGCCCGCACGCCTCTTCTGTCGCCAACCGCCCTGCCTCCCCCGGGCGGGACCTCACCGTCAGGGTAATTGCTTCCTGAGGCTCATAAATGGCACCTGTCACATGACGGACGGGCCCCCTGACGTGTTCACCTTCAGGAAGACGGGCTCCCTCCCTGCTGCTCAGACAGGCAGAGGGAAACAGCCGCCGAGCACGGTGCTGGCCACGTAGTCGCCGAGGCGGGTCACACACCGTGGCCAGGCAGGGTGTCCTCTGCCTGGATTCACGCGGGACACTAGGTGGGAGGGGGGAGAGGGGCTGAGGGGAGCACTGGGCCCCAAGTGGAGGTGTGACTCGCCGCCGCTGAAGTGCAGATGCAGCCCTACACTTTGACCTCCACCGCGTGGAGCTTAGGCCGCAGGGTGCTCCGCTGAGCCCCGCTCAGACACCCAGGGAAGAGAAGAGAAACACCTGCAGGCTTTGCAGGAAAGCAGCCGGGGAGCGTGTGGCAGGGCCGCAGACAGAATGGGACAGACACGGGGCCTTTGGGGACAGGCGTTGCCAAGGAGTGTCTCTTACATTTGCTCCCTGGACGACAGGTGTTCTCGGGAAGAGGAGCCTGTGTTTGGGTCAGGCCGTGTCCTCCGTCCGAATGGGGACAAAGGACCGGAAAGGGCCCAGCAGCCTGACCTCCCCATGACCTCTGGCAGGGAGCACCGGGCTGTCTACAGGCCTGGGCGACCCAGGCTGAGCCGCCTCTCATCCTCGCTTGCAGGCCTGGGCATCGCCCCAGCCGCTGAACCGGCACCTGCACTCGCCCTCAAACACCACCAGGAGCCTTTGGAGCCCAGAGGCCTTTGAGGGGCCCCTCTGCATCCCCTGGTGTCTGGCTCCTGCCTGAGCCTCTCCCTGCAGCCACTAGGCAGGCTTTTAACCCCCTAGAGGATTAAAAGCATTGGACCAAATGAAACAATAAAGCTTTTTGCAGCTGGAGGAGGAGGAGCAGAAGGAGGAGGAGGAGGAGGG
>PVJC01024769.1:0-25284 GCA_004026665.1 Murina feae | reverse complement strand
TTCTATCTCTCTCTCCTTCTCTCTTCCTCTCTAAATCCATAAAAATTTATTTTTAAAAAACTAATACAGAAGAAATATATCAAAATAAATTTTTAAAAATGAAAAAAGACAGCCAGGCTGGCGTGGCTCAGTGATTGAGCATTGACCTATGAACTAGAAGGTCACAGTTTGATTCCCAGGTTTCCAACTTGATCCCCAGAGTGGGGCGTGCAGGAGGCAGCCGCTCAATGATTTTCTTTCATCATTGATGTTTCTATTCTTCTCTCCCTCTCCCTTCCTCTTCTAAAATCAATAATAAAAATATTTTTTAAAAATGAAAAAGAAATAGTAGCACTGTGAGAAAGATAGTCATCCCCATTTTTCAGATGGGAAAGTCAAGGAGCAGAGGGAGTCAGGCGTTTCTCCAAGGTTAGTGGTATGTCCAGGTTTCCATCGAAGTGTCTGGAGCATTGCAGTGCTCCTAAAGGCAGTGCAAGTCTGCCACGAGCATAGGTGGTGACCAGAATGGATACTAGGTTCCTCAGGTAGCCACGAATCTGGAAGAACTGGGATAATGCAAAGTTCTAAAAACCACAGTGCACACAGAATGACCCAAAGGAATGTCATTGTTAATAATTCTATAAAGAAAAAAACCATTTCTTCGTTTTTAAGAAAGTTCCGTTTCTTATATATTTGTATTAGGAGACATTGTTAACTCTTTGATGTTTTGTTTTCCTTTATCCCTCCCTCAAAAGATGAGCAGATTTTTGGTTTTTATCCTCCAACTTCCTTCACTTCTCTGTATAAATGGGGCCTGCGTGTGTGGATGGCCTTGGGGTGTCCCCTGGGCTCTGGCTAACACTGTGGTTATTTCCTCCTCCAGGCAGCACAGCTCTCCTCCTCACACTGTGCATACAGCATTCCTTCCCAGAGCCCAGCAGGTTGTATCTCGACCTCATTCTGGCCATCTTGGCCCTGGAACTGATCTGTTCCCTGACGTGTCTGCTCATCTACACAGGTGAGAACTACAAAGACCCGCTTGAAGCCCACTCATTTGAGAATGAGGAAGTTGTTCTCCAAGCTTTTCTGTGTAGCTGAGAACCTGTTGAGCATCCGTATCTCTCATTGCTGACATTCAGACTTCTCTTATTTCAAATCTATAGGAAGGTACCAAATCTATAGGAAGGAAACCAGAGCCTCGTTTCTAGTTGTGTGTCATCCACAAGTTTCTGTCAAGTAAAGTGAAGCCTTTCCAGCATAAAACAAAAAATTCCCAAAGGACCACCAATGTTTGCCTCCTCAAAGGCAACTGACATGTAGATCTCACATTTACAGTTAAAAGTATCAAACGACAAAATAAGTACATAAAAAATGCATGCAAAATTGCATTAAGGCCAACGTTGCTTTGGGATAACTCATTTCAGAACCTTCTGTCTCCTCTCTTTTAAAGCTCTCAGTTGATTGATGACCTTGGTAGTATTCTTGCCTCACTCTATATGACATTGTTTTGAATGTCTGACAATGAAACACACACAATAGAGCACTTAACCCTCCTGCATAATCCCCCTGGAAAATGTTTGCCAGATATTTAAACCCTGTGCTGGTGCTCATTGAGTTATTTGTCAAAAATATTTTTAGCTCAAGCTGATAGGCAGTGAGTTTTTCTGGGTGGGCTAAGCGGTATCCAAGCCCCTACTCTACTAAAAGTGTAACCTTGACTACCTTCTTCAAGACAGGAGGTGGGAAATGTAGGACGCTAAAGTAGTACCTTGTAAAATAGCTTGTTGGTTTTTTATTTTTGTTCCTAAAGCTATCTTTAGAATCACCTCCGTGTAACTTTTACTAGTATATACTTCATTAAAAAATACACACACTTTCACACACTCTTTCTCCTTCTCAGGATCCTAATTTGTTCTGGCTCTTCCCCTCCCCCCTCTCCCAAAAAAAGAAAACACAAAACAAAACAAAAAAACCACACAAAACAAAACTACCTTCTTCTCCACTCTTTTGGGGTTTCCTCCTCTCTGAACCTCCCCCCACTGGCACATCCTTCCTCCTGAGTAAGGGGCTGCTTTCCCGGGCTGTCCTAGCCCCTGTGCAAGCTCTGCTTCATGGTCCATTTTTATCCTGTTCTGGAATGTAGGTTTATTTGTATTTTCCTCTGAGCTGGTAGCTCTTGTTATAGGGTAGTGTCCACAGTGGAGGCTTCAGAGCCCTGTTTCCCAGATTAGAGCCCTGGCTACTTGTCCAGCTTCCTTGGACGGCACTTCACTTACCTGTAGAAAATAAGGAGTAGCAAAAGCACCCACCGGAGGGGCGGTTCCGAGAACTGAATGAGTTCCAGTACGGTAGTCCCCTGTGCCCTCATCAGTTCAAAAGCGGGAAGAACTTACTTGACCAAACCCCTGTTTTAAATATATTAGCATGCCAGCCTCAAAATATAATCCCGGTTATTGTTATCAATAATAGCAATGATCACTGTGTTCCCTGTGCTTAGTACAGGCTTGGCACATGATAAACTTTCAAATGGTTGAGTACATAAAAAAAAACACGAACCTATTGATTCTCTTTGTGAAGCATTTTTATGATATTACCTTTTTTGAAAATAGCCAATTCATGTAATTTGAATAAATTGAAATAGAAGTATTTTTTATAATTAGGTAACCTGACAATAATGACTTTATTATTTTAGTGAAGGTTCGGAAATTTAATAAAGCCAAACCACAGCCTGATATACTTGAAGAAGAAAAACTCCGTGCTTATCCTAGCAATATTACTTCAGAGACTGGATTCAGGTAAGCTTTGGGTGGGGAATAAAAGTTGAAAGGAAAATAATTTCCTCCCTCCCAACCCCCACCCCACCAAAATCTAGAAACCATTCTACTTGGAGATTATATGACTGTGCATCGTGCCTTTAGAATTAGGTTTGTGGGTGGGGTTTTTTGTTGTTATTAATCCTCACCCAAGGATATTTTTTAATTGATTTTTAGGGAGAGTGGAAGGGAGGGAGGGAGAGGGAGAGAAACATCAGTGTGAGAGAGACCCATGGATTGGTTGCCTTCCACATGTGCCCTGACCCAGGCCAGGGATAGAACCTGCAACCCAGATACACAGTCCTTTGCTGTGTGAACTGAAGCTCTATCCATTGAGCAATATGGGCCAGAGCTAGAATTAGGTTTGATGCTACTTCCTGTCAGCTGTGGTGAAGCCCAGTCAAATGAAAGAATCTCATTTGGGATATTGCCCTGGCTTACAAGAGCTACAAAAAGAGAACAAATGCAATATGCTCTACTTTCACCAGTTTTCAACTGGTTAGGACCCACTTGCAAAGAGACTAAGGAGTATTGGTGAATGTGTGTAACCCATTAATATTTTGATTCTTTGTAGGACTGTTTCAAGTTTAGAAGAAATCATTGAAAAGCAAGGAGACATAATAGTGTACCTGAAGAGACACAATGCACTGCTGAGTAAGCGGCTGTTGGCTTTCACTTCCTCGGACCTAGGCTCTCATTCCAGTCGAATCTGAGAGTTCAGGGTCAAGACAGCAATTGCAGAGGGATCCAGGCTAATACAAGACTGACCACCTGACGAACTGTCATGGAAAATGGCAGCTTCTGCCGAGTAACATTTTACCACTCTTGTAGAGTACCTGAATTTGTTTCTCACCTGTGTGGCTATTTAATATGTAGAGCTTGTGGATTATGTGATGGTGATTTGTCAAGCCTTGATATCTCAAGAATGTATGTTTTACACATTTTGAAATTATTTAACTGCCTGGCTTATCCTAGGACCAAAGGTAAAGCTTAAACATCTCCTGCGCCAACGCTTCTTCCACATGACATGAGAATCCTATTGATAATTTGGCTACTTACAGAGTGAGGCTGGCATGCTAATGTATTTAAAACAGGGGTTTTGTCAAACAAGTTCTTCCCACTTTTGAACTGATGAGGGAAGACATTTCTCATGTTAATTATGCCTCCAATGGAGCCTTCTTATATATTTATATGCTTGTGTAGTACTGGATGGCAGCTTGGCACTTGTAGCATTTAGAAAGAAGTCTCTCACTGTAGGATCAAATTCTCACTAGGTAATTTACTATGCAAACTCCTACAGTTTTTCATTCTCCAGAAATAAGATACGAATATTACTTGGATCAGTGTTAGACTAACCATTGTTGTCTGTTACCTCCATAGCACCTTCTACTGGCAACACTTTAAACTTTCTCTTTATTTTTGCCCTCTTCAGGAAGTTGCCATGCATCTCAGTATTGACTATGCTAGTATACCTTCACTGGATCAATAAGTTCAGTGATAGCAAAGGGGTCGTCTGTGGGTTAGTTTGTCTAAAAAGAAAGAAAGGACACCTCTTTTAGTCTTGGATCATACTTAAAAATAAAAAGCCAATCAACTTCTATACTGATATTAAACTTACTAATTCTCTGGATAAATTGAGGTATTTTTAGCCTGGCTGGCATGGTTCAGTGGTTGAGCGTCTACCTATGAACCAGGAGGTCACGGTTCAATTCCGGGTCAGGGCACATGCCCAGGTTGTGGTCAATCCCCAGTGTGGGGGGTGTAGGAGTCAACTGACCAATGATATTCTCTCTCTCTCTCTCCCCCCCCCCCCTTTTCCCTTCTTCTCTGAAATCAATAAAAATATTTTTAAAATAATAAAAATTAAGTGAATCATTTTAATGAATAAATGGCATTACTTCTGCAGTTTTGTACTGTGCTCTTTATCAGTTCGCCCTTGAGGCCCTCACATGCTGCCTTAGGCAGACGTTTGGTTGAAAGCTTAACATGAAGGCGAGGGGATAGCTGTGGTAATGTCTGCTGCTAATTTTTTATTTACTCTTAATTTTGGGGGGTATTTAGTGGAATAATCAATATTTAGGATGAAAATGCTTAACCTAGACACAAGTATCTGACGGGATGTTTTCATGATGTCACACACTGTTACTTATGGAGGGCAAACTCCTGTTTCTTTTAGATGCAGCCATTATGGGGGCATTCTAAGAGTTTTCTACTCAGCTAAAAGTGATGGTGTGTCACCTGCAGGCCATACCATTGAGTCCCCAAAATGACAAGATTCATAAACTAAAAAGCCAAATTGTATTGTGAAAATCGCGGGTGTCTCCAAGTTTTTTGCCCCCCCTCCCCTTTCCATTTTCTTCCCCCACCCCCACCCCTTTTTATTATTTTTATTGATTTCAGAGAGAAAGGAAGAGGGAGATAGAAACATCAATGATGAGAGAAAATCATTGATCGTCTGCCTCCTGCCCCCTCCCCTCCTACTGGGGATTGAGCCTGCAACCCGTGCATGTGCCCTTAACCAGAATTGAACCTGGCAGGCCAAAGCTCTATCCAGAGCCAAACCAGCTAGGGCTTACCCTTCCTTTTTAGTGAGTATGTCTCAAACCATTGCCTTCGCTGGAAATCTGTGTTCTGAAAGAGTCTGTAAACTTTGCTGCCAGCTGATTTCTTTTTCAAAAGGAAAACACTGATGGTAGACGAATTAATTTTTATTTCTAAGGTTTATGGGATGAACTTTGGTTTACAGAGAAAAAGTTATAGTTAACGGTCGGATGCTCAGGTTCCAATGTGTTAGGTGACCAGCAACACTTTTTAAACACAATAATGAACATTACAAACTGTAAAAGGATGAAACTAAGCACCAGAACTAGCAAAACAGAAAAACCACAAAAGCAATTTAAATGTTAAGCATGCTATTCAGGAGGCAAATACTGTGCATCTAAAAAAACTACTAAGACTGACCCTGGTTTGTAGCTCCCAGAGGACGAGGATTTCTGCCCTTTGGGATCAGTGAACTAAGGCAGGGAGCCCAAAGGTACCATAGGAGTCCAGGTCAGAGAATAGCCTGGAGGGGAAGGGGGATTTAGGAACCCCAGGCCAATTCAGTAAAGAAGCTAAACAGCTACAGAAGATCCCACGCACTGGGTAGAGCTTGAACCAAGAGTGGGACCGGGACAATCCTCAGATCTTGTCCCGTGTTGTTGAAACAAAATGAAACTCTCTTCCTGACTTTTCTTTAACAGGGCCGCCATTTCTTCCTTACACCTTCCAGTGATGGGGGATTAGATTTACTCTCCTATTAGTATGATACCCACTATTGTATTAATGCACACACACACCTTCCATTTAAAAAAAAATTATTAAACTGGTCCAGTCTCTTAGAAAGCTTTCATTCAGTCTGTTCCTATCGAGATCCTAAGAGGTTTTGAGTCAGGTCCTACATAGAAATAAGGCCTAAGAGGTTGACTGAAAATGTCCGTGAAAGTATAGATGTGTGATTTGTCAGTCATGTTATAAAAGGAGATCTCCCCCACCTTATAGTCCAGGAAAACGCCGATGCCTCTGGGCTTCACTTCAGACAAGAGAGGGATGGCGCCAGCCCCCGGGACATCATAGCTGTTCCCCTGCCGCCTAATCTGCCAGCATCCCTGATAGGCCGATGGTCTCCTCCTCGACCTGGTGGGCAGAGAATCTTTGCAAACCCCGATCTCCCATTTGGGTTTGTCTCCCACTTCTACCTCCCAGAAATGCCTGCCAGAATGAAAGTATGGAAACCCCAGGACAATTGTGTTGACTGTAAATCTTTTCGGAAAATCAGGAACGTCTTGTACTCTCTTTGTGTATTGCACGCGTTTTTTATCCTCAGAGACAGTCAGGTTAGGGTGTGCCGTTTCAGGGTCTAGAATGATATCTACTCTAAATGTCTTTATAATTTTCTGCAAAGCAGAATACTGGAAAGGAAAACTGCAGCCTTCCCTCCGTAACTGGGCTGAACACATTAATGGGCTGACCCCCTCAGAGTTCTTGTAGAAACTTTTGGTTTGTAACAGCAATTCCACGTCCGTCAGCACCCTGCACTCTTCTACCTGCCTTAGCAGGCCTTTGAGTGTGGAATTGTACTTTGAAAATTCGGTTATATTAGCTCTGAGTTTCCTTTCAATCATCTTTTCTTCATCAGCTAATCTTGAAAGAACTGCTTCTTGATCACGGTCCAAAAATTGCCTCAGGTGCTCAGATTCAGAGAGTAATTCCAGCCTTTGGGTTTCCACCTTCTGTCTCAGTTCTAAGGGTTTTTTTCTTTGAATGCTTATTGATTTCTGAGCGTCTGCCATCTGCTTCTTTAGGGGCTCAGTGTAACTGCGGAGCTTTTGCCTGTGATGAGAGGCAGCCTCCTCCACAGGCCTCACCTGGTGGCCCTGGTGGTCAGGGGGCCGAATGCACAGCGGACACAACAGCTCTAGGTCCTCCTCACAGAAGAGGGTCAGGACCCTGTTGTGTTCCTCGCACAAGCGCCTCTCTCCCTTCCTCTTCTTCTTATTCCTGGTCATCTGGAGGAGCTTGGCCATGTCAACCATCTTTCCCAGCTGGGTGTTGCTCCTCAAGCACCTCTCTTGGCATGGGTGACGGCACACAGGGCAGGGGAACCTGTCCTGCAGATCAGCCCAGGACTGCTGGATGCAGGAGCAACAGAAGTTGTGCCCACATTCGATGGTGACAGGGTCTTGCAGGCCATCCAGGCAGATGGGACAGTTGGTTTCTGCCGGGAGTTCTGCCAGAGCTGTGTCAACCGCCATTGGGCCCTCAAAGAAGGACGGGCTGAGGTAGGTTTCTTCAGGAGTCTGGGCTCTGTAGTGACAAGTGGATGCACTGGAAATTTCAGTCCTCACTTTACTGGTGGCCTGTGAGTCCTGTGAGTCCCTGACCTTTTAATTCCAGCTGCCAAGAGAAGCCCTTCCCCCAACCTGCAGCCAGTCACAGCTCAACTAGACAACTGCTCCTCCAGATTTGGATGCTCAGAGAACATGCAGCTTTCTTGGACAGAAGAACAGTCGTTACCTGAAATCATTAATTACTGTGTGTGAGAAGATATTTCTTCCTTAAATCCTGAGTTTATTTCAAGTGGCTCTACCCACTACCGCATTCCAGTCAAACACAGATTTCTCTCCTAATCCCAGTCTTTCATTCTCATGTTTTTATCATTAAGCCTATATAGTTCCACCCAGTGGGCACCGCCATCCATGAATCCCATCTACTTGCCATCCACCCACCTGGGCTGTGGAAAGGGCACCGGCTCTGGGACAGCCTCGGTCACCTATCCATGTAACTTGGGAGAATTTATTTGACATCCTGAAGGGGTTCCGAACATGGCACCTCAAAATGTGCCATTTTAGATGTGGGTTACGTTGAGCTGATGGCAATGAAAACCCAATAAACTCAGGAAAAGCCCTGAGCTCTTCCTTCACTGCTCACACCTCAAAGTATCAAATTCCACATTTGTGGGGTAATCAGCAATTATACAGGAAATTTCCATTAGAAAAGGGGCCTTTGTAGCTGGAAGAGAACTATTAGCAGAGTTATCCTTTTCACCTGAGACTTACCTTTTTTAACTGCCACCACCTTTGCTACCAGCCATTTCTTCCTCCCACCTTCCAGTGAATTGCCTCCCACAACCCCAGAAGCTCCAGACCCCTAGCCTTTCCTCACCTCCAGATGGTATAGAAGTTTCTCTTCTCTGACCGTTAGTTGAGTCTCAAATCTTCATGAAAATCCTGCATGTAAAAAAAAAATCCCAATTTAAACACTTTGTCTCTTGTTAATCTGTTAACAGACAGACTTGAGCGGAGCAAGGACCAAGGACCGGGTACAGGGCACCAGGGTGGAAATGCCCCAGGTGCCCAGCAAGGAACAATCAATTGTAGGGTGAAACCCTTCCCCCAGACTGACTTTTCCTCACCCAGCACATCCACACCGTTTGGACCCCTTTGACCTTTCCTCCCTGTAGATAACATAACATCTATTCCTCAGTATAATTTCAGCTCCAGGCCCAGACAAGCAATAAAATCAGCCTCAGGACCAGCTGCATTGAATAATGACCCCTAGCCCTGGTGCCTGCCAATCAATCAACGGAGGCCACAACCCTGAAAGGAAACAACGGGAAAACTGCTGAATATTCTATTGAGCTCTTCCCCTGGATCTCCCCTAAAATCTTAGCCCTTAAAACCTCCATCTCTTTTCTTTCAACCTTCCTTCACCCACCCGCCCTACCCCCAGTCCCAGGCATGTTACATTAGTTTCCTCACTCCCGAGCTCCAAAGGCCCTTCCTTTAATTTGTTTCTTAAGCCCATTTGTTCTGGGAATTACTTCTTCTACCTCTGTGGTTCAGCAAATAAATGTTCTCTTACAGTTTGGTGTCTTGGCTCTGAATTCTTTCCCAGCCAGAACCCAAGTACCAAGGTTGCTGAACCCAGGTTTGGTCTGACCCCACCGGTCACACATCTGGTGCTATTCCGGCCGCCCACAACAAATGTATTTATGTCAATTTAATTCTTAGACCAGCCACAGAACCTATGATGGTATACAGGAAATTGGTTCCTCCCATACAATCCCAAACTCTTAGAGTCAGGTATATAAGAATAATAATTGTATCACTGTAATTTTTTGTCTTATGAAGATATAGAAGTTAAAGAAAGCCCTGGTCTTGAAACAGTATTTATAATGTCTCCAAATGCACATTTACTAAATTTAGTTTGCGTTTTCCCCATCCTTTCTCTTCTATAGTATATTATATAAGGAAATACAATTGTCCCTCTACCGTCTTAGGTATATGCCATATTGTATGAGAAAATACAATTGTCCCTCTATTAACTGAACTAAGACATCCCAGTAATAAAAAGAGAGACTAACAAGAAAAAAACAAGTTTAATAACATGTACACCTCTACACCTGGGAGAGACCAAGGAACACTGTAAGTCCCCTAAAAGGGGAGAGACCAAGGAACACTGTAAGTCCCCTAAAAGGCCTATGCCATCACCTTAATCTTCAGCTAAAGATAAAGTAAGGCTGATGAGGGTGGGGCAGTTATGGTGGGTTACCAAGCAAAGTAGACCAAACAAGGGAAAGGTTGTTAGGCAGATTTCAACGGGTGCCTTACCCACTGATAAGCAGTTTCTAGAGCTTCAGAGTCATCCTCTTCTTCCTGCTACAGAAACACCCTTACAAGTGGATATTTCCCTTATAAACGTCAATCTCCTTCACAAAAGGGCAGCCTCACCGGTTTCAGATATTCTGCAGCACCAGCAACCTTTCAGAAATCATCAGCCCCCCAAGGAGCATCTGTTAGGGTGGCATATTCTGTTCCCCTTCAACAGCTGTGTGTGTGTGCCAAAAAAAGCCTCATTTGTGATTGGCTTTGGGAAGTAGCTATTCCAGTGCTGTAGACAGCTGGAGTAGAAACCTTTTTTTAAGAAAGCCAGGTTGAACTACCCATCATCAATCGAAAAATCTTTGCTTTCCCCTTATAATTCCCCTAATTCTAAAAACATGTTAATCGTCCATGGACACAGACAATGTGGTGGTGAGGGCCTGAGGTAGGGGGCCAGGGCACGCTGGAGGGGGCCAATGGGGATTAAAGGGGGACATATATAATTTCAACAATAAAGAATTATTAAAAAATAAAATAAATACAAAGTAAAATAATAATTTTTAAAAAAGATGTTAAGCATTAAAAAACAGACCCCAATCCTGGAGAGTGTGGCTCAGTTGGAGCACCGTCCCATTCACGAAAAGGTGGCAGGTTCAATTCCAGGTCAGGGTACATACCCAGGTTGCTGGTTAGATCCCTGGTCCCAGGATCAGGTGGTAAGCAGGAAGCAACTGACTGATCTCTCTCTCTCTCTCTCTCTCTCTCTCTCTCTCTCTCTCTCTCTCTCTCTCTCCCCCCCTCCCTCTCTAAAACCAATAATAATAATAAAATACCAAAAGAAATTCTTATGCAAACCGCCATGCCATTAAACTAAAACTTAATTAAATTCAGCTTTCCCAGAAATTGAATCTTAAACCCTTCAATCAGAAATCACCTGATCAGCACTAGTTAGTTAGGTCAGCTGCCTGATGAGCCCTTGCCATCCCCAAAGGAAAGTAACCTTGTAATAACTAACCCTTTTTTCTGGCTCCCTTTAAAAGCCTTTTAATCTGTAGTTCCTCGGAGCTTCTTTCTATCTGCAAGATTCAATGCTGTCTATTGAACTGCTGAACAAGCTAGTAAGATCTTCTAAATTTACTTAATTTGTGTGTTGAATATTGTTCTTTAACACACATACAATTTAATCAAAACATAAAAAATATGTACAAAGAAGAAGAAAAAATACATATCTACAAAGATGTTCTCTTCAGCACAGGTTTAAACTTCAAAAAAGTAGAAACATTGGAAATACCAAATATCAGTGTTGGCTGAATAAACTACATTACAAACGTGTAAAACACATTCTGTTCAAGAGACTGCAAGCTGATTTTAAAGCAGGAAGGTAGTGCCTAATGTACTGATCTAGAGCAGCAGTTCTCAATCTGTGGGTCTCGACTGCATTGGGGGTCGAACGACCCTTTCACAGGGGTCGCCTAAGACCATCCTGCATATCAGCTATTTACATTACGATTCATAACAGTAGCAACATTACAGTTATGAAGTAGCAACGAAGATAATTTTATGGTTGGGTCACAACATGAGGAACTGTATTTAAAGGGCCACAAGGTTGAGAACCACTGAGAAGGAGGCACACTACACATTGTAGATTGAAGAAAGCAGGTAACTTTCCACTCTATTGCAGTCCCAGGTGTTGTCTCAGACCACTGACCGCAATAACTGTATTCAGAATTTTGTATTTTAGACCACGAATATGCTACGTAGATCATGTACTTTGTAAACATCCACAGAGTGATCTGGGGAAACACTTCCTAATTAAACACAATGTAATTATGGTTGAATGCACCTGTCTGTGCTCAAACCAAATGGGATGATTAAAGACTATCATGTTTAAAGTGACCAGATTTAAAGTGGTACACCATTGATGGGGGGGGGGGGGTGTTTTTTTTGTCTTTTTTAAAATTTTTATTATTACTTAAAATATTATGAAGAGTAATCAGGACTTTTTTAAAAAAGCCGCAGGACGCAGGACAAACTGTTAAAAATCGGGACTGTCCCACCAAAAGCAGGACGTCTGGTCACCTTAATCATGTCAGGTGATATTTTGCCAAATACGTTTTGTACCAAATTTATCAAAAATTTGTTTTACAGCCCTAGCCGGTTTGGCTCAGTGGCTAGAGCGTCGGCCTGCAAACCGAAGGATCCCAGGTTCCATCCCGATCGCACATACCTTGGTTGCAGGCTCCTGCCCAGCTCAGGCCCTAGTCAGGGCACTTGCAGTTGTATGTGTTTCCCTCACTTCGATATTTCTCTCTATCTTTCCCTCTCTCAAAAAAAAAAAAAAAAAAAAAAAGGAAAAAAAGGAAAAATATTCTTGGGTGAGGATTAAAAACAAACAAAAAAACCCAAAACTTTAAAAACAACAAATTTGTTTTACAGCAGTTTAGGTTTCAGACTATGGGCTCTGTGGGATGACCCTGTGACCTGGGACTAGTGTCCACCAGGCCCCTGCCAATCCTGCTTCTGTTTACATAGATACAGGCTAGAATGTGCCTCAGTTTCCCCAGATGCTTCCCAAGCCCACGAGGCTCAGGGTCTGCCTCTTGTCTGGCACCAAACCCACCCGAGGAGAGCTTTCAGGTTGACCTAACTCTGGCTCCAAAGGTATTTTTTTGAGGGGGGAGTGATTGGAAATCCTTTATTTTACTTGTCCTTAAACATTTCTCTACACAAAGTACAAAGTAGGTGTAACTCCTATTTACCGAGGCAACCTTTACTCTCCAGGCAGCTCAAAAGTACTACTCTTTTCTTATTTAATTGAGATACAATAGACCCCAGGGCATCTGAATACCAGCAAAGCTTACCAGCTATCAAACTCCTTCCTTAGCTCCTCCTCTTCCTTCAGAGTTTACTCACCCCATCCCCAACATTCAATTTTAAGGTTCGGTATCACACACTTTCTATAAAACTTAATCATTGTAGTGATTTTATTTGAGGTCCAGATCTGTCTTCCCCACTAACAACTAAAACATCAAGAAAGTATCCTTCTTCCTTATAACATCCAGCTCAGGGCCTGGCACCTAGTAGAAGTCATTATACATTTGTTGCATTGGATTCCTGGTGCTCCCTTATGAGTTCTGTGGCTTTGGGTAAACCACTTAACCACTCCGAGCCTTAGTCAGCCCTCTATAAGGCAGACTGGTTAGATTAAGGAAGTAGATTAAGGAAGATCAAGGCCACACAAGGCCTGGGGATCAGAGATATGGGCCCCATAGCTCTCATTCCTCCACTTCTCCAACTACACAAAGCTCCCCTCACGGACACATCCTGGATTTCACACTTGGCCTCAAATCAGCACCTTGGAAACTTAAGTCACTCATAGACATTGTCCCACCTTAGGACAGGGTGGGATCTGGGTATCTGTGTATTTAACAAATATTGCCAGCGACTCCGGACAAGAATCTTTGAGAGACCAGGAACCATAATACACAGGATAGTTCTGAAATAGTCCAAACCTGAGTGTGGATTCCCTAGTAAGGTACGGTCTCTCCAGAGAACCAAGTACCTGCACAGGAGGCTAAGCCTCTTACCACACTCCAGCCTCCTACACCCACACCCTCCCATCTCACCACTTACCTGGAGCAGGGGGGCTCCTGGACGGATCCTTTCTCAGTGCAAGAGACCACAGACAACTAAACTGGAGTACAGATGGGAGTGTGGCTGTGACTCCACCCAGCAAAGACACAGCTCCTCCAGGAAATGGGAGGGGATGGGGGAAGGGAAGGGAGAAAGGATGTGGGTTTCTTTCCTTGATTATAGTCAGTGTCCTTGGCCTTAATCTAAGGACTTTGGATCTACTTCCTCATAACTATGTAGGACTGTTTCTGTTATCATTTATATTTTTTAAGGTGAGTAAAGTAAGGAACAGAGAAGTTGAGAAAGTCAAAAAGAAATGTCAACCCAGAGCCTGCCAGCCAGGTTACTGTAGAAAGACCTTCTTTTTTTTCTTTATTGATTAAGGTATTACATATGTGTCTTTCTCTCCCCCTTTCTCCTTCCCACCCCCCTGAGAAAGACTCTCTTGACAGAAGTTAGCACTGAGATACCCAATGAAACAAGCCGTGTTTCATAGATGCCAACTGACTTTATGAGGGAATTCAAGACATAAACTATGTTCTTTTTATCTGATACATACAGGAACAGAATTCTCAAGTGATGAAGTTATTCTAATAATGACTCTGGGAGGCTCATTATTCTCTTATCTCTACTTCATGTAACCTTTAAGATGTTCTTATCTTTATTGCTGAGATTATTATAGATGTCCCTCCACTTTTCCCCCTTGCCCCCCACCACCCAGTTCCCACTCTGACCCAGACCTTCATCCTATTGTCTGTGCTCTTGCACAATTTTAGTAACATATAACAGCACAACCAAGGGGTCCAGGCTGCCTGTCACTACTTCAGCCAATTAAGCAGACAGAGATGAATCATATATGAGTGTTTATTCCAATAATGCTGGCAGCATGGGAGAGCAGTAGGTCATCCACAAAAATCTGCCCTGCCTTTCCTCATAAACCAGCTGCTTACATTGGGAAGAAGGACAAAGATTATGGGGGGAAGTAGGAATTACAGGTATGGGAAAGTAGGCAGCAGATAATCATTCCAGGTTACAAGTCATGCAGGCTGGAGGGGCATTGCAGAAGGAGGACGCCTTCAGGCGCCCCAGGACTCATTTATAGGTAATAGGGGCTGGGAGCTGTAAAGAGCAGGTACCTCCAGGACTGGATTGTGTCAGCCACCAGGCTGTCAATCTTCCCATAATAATAGGCAGTTCTTGGGACAGGAGGACGGACTGCATTCCAAAGTTAGCTCCATGTCCCAGGGCATACAACTCTCAGGCAGGTTAGAATGTGCTTTCTCTAATCAGAACAGAACCACCATGGTTAACAGAGCATGATTAATATCTCTTATAATTGTAGCTGGTCCTCAATAGTCTATTTCTGCCCCTAAAACACAATTAAAAACAGATTTAACAGTGGGAGGGAAAAAAGGTTTTGTAGCTGAAAACATTTTTGTGTGCATGTGAATATAGGTGATGTCCTATAGTGGAGTCCTGTAGGAAATAATAGGGAGACATGCCCTTATTATACTGGGCAGCAAACAAGCCTGCCCTGTTTTGTATGGAGACAACGTCTCTATCTTCTGAGGCTGTTTCCACAAAATGATCCTTTCTAAATATTGTCTGGAGCACTCAGTTCTTTGCTTCCCCAAACAGCAGAAACTTGAGAGACACAAAACTCTCCAAAATTGTTCTCTCCCACCGGGAATGTGTAAGGTAACTATGAAACAGGTAAATTCCTAGGGATAAGAAATAGGCAAATGTTCACAAATTTACTGCAGCTGTGAAAGTACAATTTATACCCTTTAATTATATGCTTCATGCACAATTTATACCAGGAAAACTTGACAGTTAACCTGCACATCTCATAGTTCCCATGTCTCTATTGCTATTGAAGCAAGATTTAAAAAAGAAAACAAAATAAGAAAAACATTGTTCATATATATCGAGTCAAAAGCATTAAATAATGTTCTTTTTTGGTGCTACATTCACTCATAGTTGTATATAGTGCTAACAACTGTCCATAAATCACAGGGGAAAAATGAAGCAAAGTGACAGTTCATCCTTCCTAATCCCTTAAAGCACAGACAGTAAGAGGTTTTGGATCACATCTGATATAGAAGTAAGGCTTTAGCACTTCAGAAAATGTATCCCTGAAGGAATGGATGTGAGACATGTCATTCAAACTGTAAAAGGAAACCTGACCCAACTCATAGTCCAGATAGATGCCAATCCCTCTGGGCATTTCCTTCAGCACAAGGGTAACAGGATCAGGCCCTCGTGCCACATAGTCACCATCCTGCAGCTGAATCGTCCAACATCTGTTCTCCTGTCTGAGCAGGGGCTGCTTTTCCCCCTTGGAAAGGGAGTCTTTGCAGACCCCCACGCCCCACTCAGGCTTGTCATCCACCTGGACCTCCCAGTAATGTCGGCCACAGTCAAACCCTTCAGAACCCAGGACAACTGGGTCGACTGCAAATCCCTTTGGATTCCAACAAACTCTTTGCTTTTTCCTCACAAATGTCACAGACTTTTTATCCTCAGACACAAGCAGATTAGGATGTGCAGTTTCAGGATCCAGGGTAACTTCTTCTCTAAATCTCTGTATAATTTTCTGCAGGGCCGATCACTGCAGAGGAAGACTGCATTCTTCTCTCCTTAACTGGAACCAATGGACAGCTGGGGGTTCCAGGTTATCACAATGGTGGAGGACACCCTTGATTTCCATCAGCAATTTCACATCTGGCATCACATGCTTCTTCTCTGCCATCTCCTTTTCTAGACCTTTGAGGTTGGAAAGATGGTCTGAAAATGCAGTTGTGTTTGCAATGAGTTTCTGTTGAATGTTCTCTTCTTCAGCTAGCCTTGAGAGAACTTCCTCTTGTTCGTGCTCTATAACTTGAGACAGATGCTCAAACTCAGAGGCTAATTTCTGTTCCTGTTTTTGCACCTTCTCTCTCAGTTCTATGAGCTTTTTGCTTTGAACTGCTTTTTGCCTATTAATTTCTGATCGTCTGCCATCTGCTTACTGATGTAATTATAGATTATTAGCCTGTGATGACAGGCAGCCTACCTCATGTGCCTCACCTGGTGGCCCCTGGTGGTCAGGGGGCTGAGTGCCCAGGGGACACAACAGCTCTAGGTCCTCCTCACAGAAGAGGGTCAGGACCTTGTTTTGCTTCTCACACAAGCGCCTCTCTTCCTGCCTCTCCTTGCCTCTGGTGATCTGGAGGAGCTTGGCCATGTCAACTGTCCTTCCCAGCTGGGTGTTGCTCCTCAAGCACCTCTTTTGGCATGGGTGACAGCACCTAGGGCAAGGGAACCTGTCCTGCAGATCAGCCCAGGACTGCTGGATGCAGGAGCAACAGAAGTTGTGCCCACATTCAATGGTGACAGGGTTTTGCAGGCCATCCAGGCAGGTGGGACAGTTGGTTTCTGCCAGAATTCCTGCCAGAGCTGTGTCAACCGCCATTGGGCCCTGAAAGGGACAGAACTGAGGTGGGTTTCTTCAGGAGGCTGGGCTCTGGGAGATCTCCCAACCAAGAAGCAGATGCACCCTCAGATCTCTCTGGCCTTGCTGTCCTGAATGGCTCATTCCTAGGAGACCAGTGGCCGCCAGTGTCCAGATGAGCTCCGTTCACCACCTCAAGCTGATCACAGACTAGCTGAGTCCAAGTTCAGAAATTCTTGGTCAGAAAGCAGACGCGGTTCTAAAGCGCCTATTCATTCCTGGAGATGAGAAAAGATGGTTGCATGTGAGAAAGGCTACCATGTGGTCACGTTTGAGACAACCACTGGTTTGTCTCTCTATCAGCACAACCCACCTAAACCAAGTCACCTACAATGGTGCTGCATGGACTCTTGCAAGTGTATGGATTTGGGACTAGATCACCTAGACCTGGGTCAGTTTCCATCGTTAGTGACCTACCATCTGGGAAACCTGGGGATAACTACTAACATTCTTATCTCTAAGAGAGGCTGGCAAAGAAGAATAAAATTCCCAACTTCAATCATTTGACTCTTGAGAAAACCTAAGAAGAGGAGTTGGCACTGTTTGGCTTAAACAGTTTATTTTTTATAGTGCTGAATTAGTAATACATCAAAGTTTACTTGGTTTTCCTTTAACTTCTCAGCTGTGGGATCCATCCAGCTATGTACAGAAAAGTAGATGGGATTTCGACTAGGTTAGATTTTCTTGAGGACCCACCAACTCAAAAAACCGATTTTCATGTGATAGAATGAATAAAATTGGAGATCAAGGTTTCAATGTAAAATGAAACAAACACACAAACAATTGTTCCTTGAAGTCATTATCACTGCTGACCCACCCACTAGTGGCAATGATTTGTGGGGACATGATCCCAAGGAGGAGAAATACATGTGTTAGACATCAGCATGGTGCTAACATTTGGGAAAGAGGGCCAGGCTAGTGATTGGGAAGAACATGAGAAAAGCTTGTAGGTGCTTGTAATTATCTGTTTCTTTCTTTTTCCTTTCCTTTCCGTTCCTTTCTTTCTTTTTCTTTTTCTTTTTTTTTTTTACAGCTCAAAGTATGTATATATATGTAATTTACTTTCAAAGGTAGTATGCAAAAAGAAAAGTAGTAGGAAACATATTTACTTACAAATCCTGATTACAAAGCATTATTTCAATATTTCTATTCCTTTAGCATATGACAAAACACAATATGGCTAGGAAGACACAATATTTTATTTTAAAACATTGGAAAAATATTAAAAGACAAATGTTCATTATATAACCAAGAATGTTAAATATTTGGAAACTGTAATTTTCCTAAAATGTGGCAGGCACTTTCAGAGAGCTACATATTGCAAATTATTCTATCATGTTTCTTCCCAATTATCAATAATGTTTGATAAGATGAAAAAATACCAAGCAGACTCAACTAATTATCCAATCAAAGTCATCATGTCAAGGTTCAATTTAAGTATACAACTGAAAGTTTTATCCAAGATGACCCTGACACATGAAGCTTCCAGTAAATTTCAGAAATGTTAACAAAGGTGTCTTCCTTATTTGCCTGTAAATGTTTGAGTATTGCTGTATTGTTGCCTCATGTCCACTACAGATACTGGTTCTAGGCCAGCCCAAGGGTCTTCAAGCATTGAAGGTTTGAAATAACTTTCCAACTCATTAGACATTCTTTTTTCTCTACCTTGCCCTGATCCAAAAGGTATAGGTGTCCTTGGAGAAGCCTGGGGTGGGCCTGCTGCTGCCCTGGGGAGTAGCCTAATTGCTGCTGAGACCCCGAGGGGGATCTGGAGTAGGAGCCAGGGTAGCTGCCAGGGGACTGAGATCCAAACCGGCCCCACAGGAGGCTGACACCCTGTACTGGTGTTACAGTAATTATTTAAGAGTGTGGTTATAGTAATTATTGAAGAGTGTGTGAGTTAGGTATATGAAATGTATTAGATAGGGTTTGGTTTGCAATGAAAAGACTTTTTGAGTTTTAGGATGTGTGAACTACTTTACTAAAAACTAGAAATGTTAAAGTAAGAAGGGTTACACCCTATTACACCCTGCTGTACCCCGATACGCCCCAAATGTGTGCGATAGATAGAAGGGCAGAAGCCACATCAGGCATCCCCGATAAGACACTGAAGAAACCTGCTGAATTGCGCTTAAAAGAAGAGCCTTTGAGCAGGTGCCTCAGAGCAGTCAACCGCTCCTCCACGGTGGACTCTCTCATCTCCCCTTCCTGAGACTGCCAGATACTGAGACTCTGTCCGAGTGAAGCCCAAGCCGAGCCGGTGGCCGGGAGTGCTGAGACTGAACCTCCAGACCGTGGTGCACCTCAACTCATCTCGTGGACCAGCTTGCTGTGCTGCTGTGTGTGTTGTCGTGAGGATCGCCGGGTGGCCTGCCTGTGCCCTAGAAGCCGCTAGGACTTAGGTAAATAAACCCTGTGTGATTCAAGCATCTCATTAACTGCTTTGTGTGTATTGTACCTTTGCTCTGGTCCAATATAAAACCCCTGTTCTTCGCAAAAAGAACCTGGGACAGTAACCTCGGACTCCATAAGAGGAGTAGCCTGGCCTGTCCACTAATACCCGTGCATTGTCAACCAGTTTGGGGATCTGCGACAATTGGAGAGTGGCTGCTCCCATAGGGCCTACACCTGGGCCTGTACAACTGCATGGGATGCGGGCTCCCATGCCTGTACCTAGGCAAGCGTGGCCCTGGCCCGCCTCTGCCCAGGGTACCCCAGTAGCTGCTCCTGCTGCTCCAACCTCCTTCACTTGGGCTGGGGTAAGGAGGAGTTAGGGGTGGAAAGTTCTGTTGGTGCACATCTGGAGAGGAAGATCTTACTCCTGTGTCTGGGAACTGTTCCGAATTTCTTAAATGGGTGGTGGTGTAGGGTTACAGGCCCATTCAATTCTGTTTGCAAGTCTATTAACAGTGAAAAATGAAGATAAAATAATTGATTACAAGAATTATGGTAGAATATTTTCATTCTCTTTGGCTGAGAAAGCCATCTGGTATGACTGAACATCAGAAAGTTGAAAATAGTTTGTCAAACTATCTAAATAGCTTCTATAGCCCTAGCCAGTTTGACTCAGTGGATAGAGCATCAGTCTGCGCAGGTCATGGGCACCTACCTGAGTTGCAGGCTCCTCCCAGTCAGCCCTGGTCATGGCTCTTGCAGGAGGCAACTAATAATCCATGTGTTTCTCTCACAGGGGTATTTCTATCTTTCCCTCTCTCTTCCACTCTCCCTAAAAATCAATGGAAAAATATCCTCGGGGAAGGATGAACATAATAAATAAATAAATAAATAATAAATAAATAGGTAAAGGGGATTAATCATAGAAACAAATGACCAATCATGAAATCAAAGCAGATCATTTTGAAAACTCCAGAGACATCAGAGTGATCTACAAGGGCCATAGTTCTTTGTAGTAGCTCATGGGATTGGCAAAGATTTCAAAAGACTCTGAGCCAAGTTGCCTGGGCTGAGATCCTGGCTTCCCCGCTTTGACAAGTCAGAAAGGAGTTTTAGAGAGGAAAATGTGCCTAACAGCAGCCCAGGCTTTCCGTACTCACGACGCTATGGTCAAAGAACACATCTTTTGTGGTCACCACTTCTACCCTTGACAAAGCTGCCTCTAGCTGCCAGAACTCCCCTCTAGCTGCCAAGTCCATCAACAACTGCTGGGGCCTCCTCTCATTTGCCCTCTATCCACAGGGATCTAATCATCACCCTCCCCTACAGGCTTTGTTCCCACTCAAGACCACAATCCTACCCTCAGCTCCAGCTTCTGCCAGCGCCAAGCTGTCTGCACTTGTCACCTTCCTTCCCTTTTCTAGAAGGTTCAGCTCCCTCTGATCGCAGCTCCTGTACAAGCAGATCCCCTTAGGTTTGTCTCCAGGGCCCAGGCCAGCTCCCAGTGCGTTATCACTTCTTTCTCGACCCACCTTCCCCTAACTCCATGATGGCTCACTTCCCCTAACACAGTGTCAGAACAGTAAGGACAGGAGCATGAATTCCCCTTTGACTGACTGCTGCAAACTGTGCAGGTTTGAGATCTGCATTCCCCACCGATCTGAGAAAAAAGTGCCTGCAAGCAAGCAGATGGTTAGATGAAGGAAGAGCAAAGGATTGAAGTACTAGGTATATCAGGGCCTCAGGCTCTCATCTGTCCACTCCCCAGCTGTACACAAACCGGCCCTCACTGAGACATCCTGGAAGGGATTCCTCAGGCAGCTTCAGACCAGCCCCTCTGGAGCTTTGTCACCCAGTTATTGGTCACCCTTAGGTCAGGTTGGCATCATGGTGTGTTTTTTTTAAAAAAATGTATTTTTTTTTATTTTAGAGAGGAAGGGAGAGGGAGAGATAGAAAGATCAATGATGAGAGAGAGCCACCAATCCGCTGCCTCCTGCATGCCCCCTTCTGGGAACCAAGCCCACAACCAGGGCATGTGCCCCTGAGCAGAATCGAAACCAGGACCCTTCAGCCTGTGGAAGGACACTCTAGCCTCTGAGCCAAGCCAACCAGGGAAGATCATTGTGTTTTTAGCATTTGGATGACTTTAGGACAAGGCTCACTAAGGGACCCAAACCGTAATAAAATGTGTTATACATGTGATAACCGGAACGGTAAGCCAAGGTGTTTTTCCTGGGGGTCATGTCTCGAGACACTGAAGAATGAGCTCCATGGACCAGAAGATATAAGCAAAGTGTAGAAGTTTTATTACAAGCAGATTCAGACTCCCCTCAAAGGGAAGAGGGCCCAGGAGTGGGCTGCCCAGTAAAGCCTTGTAGTCCAGGGGTATATATTTGCTCTGAGCCTGTTCTGTCTACTGGTGTCATCACCTGATTCATTCCCTCAATTGTTTCTGCCCAGCAACGGACCTGACTTGGCCTGTTTCTATGTGTTCTTTCTCTGTTCCCGTGCTGAACTTTTTCTGTGTGTTCACACATCTTGGTTATTGCAGGCCCTCCTTTGGTTTCCCATGCCTCCTGCTTTGGGTCCACAAACATTTCATGGTTTCTGCTTGGTTGGTTCCTGTGGTTCGGCTGCTCAAACTGCCATGTCTGCCTCTGCCCATGCTTCGCCTGCCTTTGTTTTCCACTGGACCCCTGCCCTACCTGCCTGCATTTCAAGTTAACCCTCTCACATGGACAGAGGCAATAGGGTAGTGAAGACCTGGGATGTGGGTGGGGGCTGGAAGAAGGGGAGTAAAGGAAGAGAAAATGGGAAATATCTGTAATACTATCAACAATTAAAAATATATCTTAACTAATAAAAGCGTAATATTAAAATTAACCATTTCTTCGGGATGGCCTAAGCCATGCCCACCAGCCAATCAGAGTGACTGTATGCAAATTAGCCTAGCCAAGATGGCAGAAGACGCAGCCCCAGGCTCCGCCATCTTGGGAGCCTGGGTCCTGGGAAGGCATCTGGCGCCCTGGGCCAGCCGATGCCTTCCCAGGCAGAGAAGCATTCCAGGGGAAGCGGGGACCAGCCGGCGGGACCCCGCGGCCCCCTGCTGGGAGGCCAATCTGGTGGCCAGCGCCACCAGAACGGCCTCCCGGACGGAGAAGCCTGGGAGGTGGGGGGACGGGACCAGCTGAGGGACCCCATGCCTCCTCCTGGGAAGCCTATGGGGTGGCCAGCGCCACTCCATTGCTTCCCAGGCAGATGGCCCGGAGGGTCAGTGGGAGCTGTGGCCAGCCTGAAAACTGCCCTTAGCCCCTCATCCAGGCTTGCCACACCGCCTGGGGTGAGGGTCTCCACTGGGGAGCTTGACCAGCCTGCAAACAGACATTGGCCCCTCACCCAGGCTGGCCAGGCACACCAGCAGGTGGACATCCCCAGAGGGGTCCCAAGCTGTGAGAGGGCACAGGCCGGGCTGAAGAAACACCCCCCCCACACACACTGCCCCAGTGCACAAATTTTTGTGCACCGGGCCCCTAGTTTAAAAATAAAATCAAATAAAGGCTGGGTGTTTTGGAGAGGTCTTAGGGACAGATCAACAGAAACAAACAAACAAATATGTGTTATAAAAAATAACCAAAAAGGGGGACAAATGTAATACTTTCAACAATAAAGATTAAGAAAAAATAAAGTATATGTCACAGCAAAAACGAACTTGAATCCAAGTTAGGATTCCCTTGGGAAGTGGGATCAAGGCCTGCAGAAGCATGGGCTCAGCAAACCAAGGCTCCTGCCTTCTGCATCCATTATCATCCGCCTCCCTGGGACCCACTGCTATGAGGTCGGTCTCTGAGGACACTCACCATCACCTTCTCACACACAGATAGTCCCATTCCCAGCCTTTCAAGGGTTAGATATGGGAATCCAGATTTTTTAGCAGGAATTTTGGTGACTTAGGATAAGGCTTCATAAGGGCCCATGAAATCATAATAAACCTCATGTTCTTTTTTGATGTTGGTTCTAGTTGATTTCTGAGAAGAAGGGAGAGGGAGAGATAGAAACAAACATCAATGATGACAGAGAATCATTGATTGGCTGCCTCCTGCATGCCCTACACTGGGGAGTGAGCCCACAACTCGGGCATGTGCCCTCACCAGGAATCGAACCATGGCCTCCTGGTTCATAGGTCGATGCCCAACCTTTAAGCCACGCTGGTTGGGCAAACCTCATGTCCTTTAAACTAAGTCAAACCCAGCCCTGGCTGCGTAGCTCAGTTGTTGATAGAGCATCCCAATAGACAAGGTGGTGGGTTCAATTCCCAGTCAGGGTATATACAAGAATCAACCAATAAATGCATAAGTGTAACAATGAATCAATCTCTCTCCCGCCCTCTCTCTCTCTAAGACCTATCAATAAAATTAATTAATTATGTCAAACCCCACAGGGAATATATAATGGTATAATAACCATGTACAGTGTTGGGGTGCTATACTTACTATAGGGGAATCACTTCATAAGATGATCAATGTCTGACCAGTACCCTGTATTCATGAAACTAATATAATATTGAATGTCAATTGTAATTGAAATAAATAAATAAATAAATAGAATAAACCAAATTCGAGTTTGGGTTCCCTTACAAGGTACAATATCTCAGCCTGTCTCGGCTGAGTGCTCAGGAAGCCCCAGCCCAGGTCTTACCTCCCACAGCCAAATGAGTTCTGCCTCCGGACTCATCAGAGCAGTCGGTCCTGGGAAAGTCTGTGACTCTGGTAGCTGAGACCTTTCTCCCAGAGGGATCCTTGAAGCCAGTCTGTCACCAGGTCATATGGTCTGTGATGAGAGCTTGACCTGAATTTATAGGAGGATGGGGCTATTAGGCCTCCACCACCCCCTGCCGAGAAGGGTGGCTCCTCCTCTGCGGAGGAAGGGGAAGTGAGAGGATATTCGGAGATGCTGGTTGGTGGGGAGAGGGATCTCCCGTGATGCAGTCAGGCCAGATAAAGTCATAGACATAATCTCATTTGCAACTGTTTAATCCTCCCAAAGACATTTAATCCCTTCTTTCTTGCTGAGGAAACTGAAATCTGAAATGCTGAGGCCTGTTGCTTTTCTCACCCAGGAATGTATAACTCTGGGCCCCCGTGTCACCCCCTCTTCAGATGTGCAAACTTAGCACCTACGGTACAAGGAACTCGAGGCTTTACCCTTCATTTTCAGAGGCCTGGGTCCAGCCCATCCCTTGCTCTCAATAAGCTGTAACCTGTTCCGGTGATGGCACAATCCCCCTCCCCACAAACGGACAGTTTACAGACACAACTCTGAACCTGCCTGCCACACGGGAAGAGAAACTGTGAAGTCCCAGCCAAGCAGACAGCTGTGCAGCTGCTGACGGATGGTTCCAGTTACTTTGTTTTCATTATGTTTTCCTTGAACACGCTGACTTCAACCTGTGATTTGAAAAGAGTTCCTTCTCTTTTCCTAGCAAACTCTCAAATTGTTGCAACTCAGAGTATAATTCCCCCATTTGCTTCTCCACCTTCGAAAGCAATTGAAATGATTTTGAGACTTGTATTTCTAACCCCTTTGCAGCATTTTCAACCAGTTCCCTCAGGGGCTCCGTGTGGCCTTTGAGCGACCTCCTGTGACAAACTGCACTTGCTCAGGGGCCCTCAGGGGCTGTGCCTTCCTCAGGGGAGGAAGAGACCCTGCCCTGGGGACACAACAGGTCCAGGTCCTTTTCACAGCACAAGGCCACAACCTCATGGTGCTTCTTACAGAGGGGGTCCTCCTCTTGCTTCTTCCTCTGGCTCCTCTTGGATGGAAGCTGCTCAA